>CAUYQV010073463.1:0-32838 GCA_963574575.1 Galagoides demidoff | reverse complement strand
TTTATTTATTTATTTTTTGAGGCAGAGCTTCAAGCTGTCCCCCTGGGTAGAGTGCTGTGGCATCACAGCTCACAGCAACCTCCAACTCCTGGGCTCAAGCGAGTCTCCTGCCTCAGCCTCCCAAGTAGCTGGGACCACAGGGGCCCACCACAACGCCCAGCTATTTTTTGGTTGCAGCCGTCATTGTTGTTTTGCTGGGCCCAGGCTGGATTCGAACCTGCCATCTTAGGTGTATGTGGCTGGTGCCTTAGCCGATTGAGCCACAGGCGCCAAGCCGCCTCATTGGTTTTTATTGTTGCTGTTATTGACTTCTTGGATTTCTTCTGTGGCCATTTTTATGTCACTTACAAAACATGGGAGGTAACTAATGAGGCAGGATGATGTCTTGATGTAAACTACTATAGTATCATTTTTCTTTTTGGAAATATTAAAATGGGTTTTTGAAATATGTCTTTTTGGAGGAAGAATAATTTAGGAATCTAGGACATTTCGTTTCAGCTGGCAAAAATAGGACTTCTTTTTCATGGCAAATTGTATGTTTCCATAGCTGGGATCAAACCATATCATCGACCTCTGCTTCTGAAGTAACATCTCAGCTCTAATGAAGTACTAATCTTTTTCTGAAACCTTTAAAAGAGTTTTTGGGAACTTTGTCCAAGTCTTCCAATAAAATGTATTCTAAAATGAGTATTTTAGGGAGTTGATTTTTGCTTTAAAAAGTTTAAGAGTAATGATTTTAATAAGTGTTTCTGAGTTGTCATTGTCTTTTAAGAAGAGTAGATGATAATGTTAGCTAGTATCAAATATTTAATATGATATATTTTCACAGCTGCAAACCTATTTTAGGAGGCTTATTTAAATGACTATCTCAGCCAAACCAACAAATAAGCGAGGTAAACCAATAAATCAAGACTCAACTCTCGGGTCCTTCTTGTTGGGTTTGCTTACTTCCTCTTAGTATAAATTGTTTTATATATTTAATTTATTAAATAATTTATTTAATCAGAGCCCAGTTTCCTTCTCAGTTTTCTCTTTTAGTAGGTATACAGGATCCAATTTGTTTTAACAGTGCTACAAAACTTTAAAATTATTTAAAATCGAAAGAATTTCCATTCTTAGTTATTTTTTAAGAGCTGTTAGTTAAAAAAAAAAAAAACTCAAAAAGACTTTGCTGTTGGTGTAACATACGTTCCCTATAATGTGAGGAGAAGTGTTACTGAAAGCAGAGAATACAGAATGCTAAGTATTGTCTTCTTCGTATATGTCTTTTTTTTTTCCTTTTTGCCTCTGGTCTAATAGATAAGTTTATCTTCTCCTAATATTGCTGACACTGAAACTTCTTCTCCTTTGGCTCTTTGGATCAGGTTAGTAGAGAGGGTGTAGCTTGGTGCTTAGAGTAGGTGCCCTAGGCAGCGCCTATAGCTCAGTGGCGAAGGTGCCAGCCACATACACCCAGACTGGCAGGTTCGAACCCAGCCTGGGCCAGCTAAACAACAATGAGAACTGCAACAAAAAATAGCTGGCACTGTGCAGGCACCTGTAGTCCCAGCTACTTGGGAGGCTGAGGCAAAAGAATCACTTAAGCCCAAGAGTTTGAGGTTGCTGTGAGCTGTGACAGTACAGCAGCACTCTACTGAGGGCAGCCTATTATCTGTCTCAAAAAAAAAAAAAAGAGGATATGCTAGATGAATAAGATGTCTGGGTTTAAATCTTTCCTTTTAGTTGTGGGACTTAGGACAAATTCCTGCTGATTTAATCTGTTTCTTCATGTGTAAAAGGTGAATAACTGTAGCACCTGCTTTGTGTGGTGTTGTGAGGATTGAACGAGCCAATCCAGTTAAAGCATTCAGTACAGTGCTGGCTGATGGGAAGTACCAAAACAAAAGCCTGGACAAGCAGTTCTGGAATAATGGAGCAAAGATGTCCAGAAATCTCCTCCACAACAGCAACGAGAACACTGGCAAAACTTAGTAAAATTCAAAGTTTTTGCAACTCTTCTAAGTGGCAAAAGACTTGTGTTTGAGAAAAATGGCTAAATCTCTATAAAAGCAGTGAGCTTTGTGGATTTTACTTTGCTCTATTCCTATCTCTTTAGAGAAAGAGCGTCTTGAAAACCAAGTCTTCAGCTCAGCGCCTGTGGCTCAAGCGGCTAAGGCGCCAGCCACATACACCTGAGCTGGCGGGTTCAAATCTAGCCTGGGCCCACCAAATAGGAATGACGGCTGCGACCAAAAAATAGCTGGGTGTTGTGGCAGGTGCTTGTAGTCTCAGCTACTTGGGAGGCTGAGGCAGAAGACTCGCTTGAGCCCAGGAGGTAGAGGTTGCTGTGAGCTGTGATGCCACTGCACTCTATCCAGGGCAATAGCTTGAGACTCTGTCTCAAAAAAAAAAAAAAAAAAAAGAACACCAAGTCTTCAACTATTTAGCAGATTGTTGTGAAAACCAGCAATGTGACGTCCACTGGAAGGAACTTAATGGCTTTGGTGCTTCCCAAAGACCAGTTCCTAGAGAATTGTCAGGATTTGACTTGTGTAGCAACTCCCTGCAAAGCTCTGTTCTCAAGACTTGTCTTTATATGACCCCACTATTTATACTAAGCCCCATCCCTCATGCCTTTGTTGAAAAGGTTGTTCTTGGCTCGGTGCCTGTGGCTTAAGCAGCTAAGGCACCAGCCACATACACCAGAGCTGGCGGGTTCAAATCCAGCCCAGGCCTGCCAGACAACAATGATGGTTGCAACCAAAAAATAGCCAGTGCCTGTGGTCCCAGCTACTAGGGAGGCTGAGGCAGGAGAATCGCTTCAGCCCAGGAGTTGGAGGTTGCTGTGAACTGTGATGTCACGGCACTCTACTTAGGAGGACAGCTTGAGGCTTTGTCTCGAAAAAAAACCAGTCTGTTCAGCTGCCTGACATGGCAGTACAAGTTGGGGCTAAATAGAGGAAGACAGAAAAAACTCTAAAGGAAAAACTGCCAATGAGATGTTCAAAGGGGGCTTTGAAAAACACCAACATAGTTTTGGGAATCTGGAAGGTCATGTGCATATACAGGGCTGTGCACATGCCCAGAAAATCTGAGAGGTCCCTAATCTCACCTCGGGCTGACCTTGATATTCAGTGCAGGCAGGAAGTAAAAGTAAAGGCAGAGAAAACATAGATTAATTGGACTTTATAAAAGTATCTAAAACCTTTTGTACTTCAAAGAACCCCAACAAGAAAGTGAAAGCTAGCAGGATGGAGGAAAATATTTGTAAGGGATATATCTGATAAAGGCTGCGTATCTAGAATGTATAGAGAACTTTTGCAACTCAACAATAAATGGACAAATAATTCCGTTTAAAAGTGGGCAAAGGATTTGGACATTTTCCCAAAGAATACATATAAATAGCCAATAGGCAGATGAAAAACTGCTCAACATCATTAGCCATTTGGGAATGAAAACCACTCCACATCCACTGAGGTGCATGTCCACTAAGATGGACAGTAACAGTTGTTACTGAGGATGTGGTGGAATTTGAATCTTCATATGTTGTTGGTGCTAATGGAAAATGGACAGCCATTCTGCAAAACCGTCTGGCAGTACCTCAAAAATAAAATAGTTGGGTGGTGCCTGTGGCTCAAGGAGTAGGGTGCTGGCCCCATATGCCAGGGGTGGTGGGTTTAAACCTAGCCCTGGCCAAAAAAAACCCTGCATAAATAAATAAATAAAAATAAAGAGGTACCGTCCAACCCTTCCATTTATATACCAAGAATTGAAAACATAACTACAAGTCTTATTAGACATTAAAAAAAAAAATTAACACAAAGGTTCATAGCAGCCTTATTCATGGTCGCCCCAAAGTGGAAACAACCCAAATGTTCATCAGTTTGTAAGGGATGGATAGATAATATCCAGCACATCTGTACAATGGAACTTTATTCGGCTACAGAAGACTGAAGTCCTGACATGTGCTTACATCATGGATGAGCCTTGAAAACATTATGCTAAGCAAAAGAACCCAAATACAAAAGACCATGTATTGTTTGATTCTATTTATATGAATTTCCATAGTAGGAAACTCCATAAAGACTGCAGGAAGGGTAATGATTTCCAGGGACGTAGGGGAAGAGGGAGTTTGGAGGGACTCCTGATGAGTGGGGAGTTTCTTGTTTGTGTTATAATAAGAATGTCTTGGAGTTAGAAAGTGGTGCTGGTTGTACAACTCTGACTCTACTAAAAACCACTATATCTTGTACTCCATGAGGGTGAGTTTTATGGTATGTGAATTATATCTCAAAACTTTTATTTTTTTAAAAAACAAAAGCCAGAAAGTACAGTCCGCCGTTAAATGGATAACCTGGTATTAAAAAATAAAACCACTCCAAAAGTTTTTCTGTCTGTGTTTTGTTTGGTTTTGCTTAGCTGGCTACTCTACAGTGTTTGCAATTGTTGCTTTTTAATGAACTGTCAGAAGACTGGAATTCCATTTGTTAGAGTTGTTATGCTAGCCAAAAGCTCATGACTGCCTTTCAGTTATAATCAAAGCTGCATATAAGAAAAAAAATCCTTAGAATAGCCAAACTGAGCTTATTTCGATGTATTTGTAGAAAGTTTGACTTCATTTACAATTTTAATTACTCTTTGGATGATGAAATCCTCTTCTTTTTTTGTGGCGGGGGTGGGGGAGACAGAGTGTCACTATGTCACCATCAGTAGAGTGCTGTGGTGTCGTAGCTCACAGCAACCTCCAATTCTTGGGCTTAAGTGATTCTCTTGCCTCAGCCTCCCAAGTAGCTGGGACTACAGGCACTCGCCAAACACTTGGCTATTTTTTGCTGCATTGCTCTTTAGCTGGCCTGGGCTGAGTTCGAGCCCACCAGCCTCAGTGTACGTGGTTGGCGCCGTAACCACTGTGCTACGGGTGCTGAGCCGAAATCCCCCCCTCTTTTGTTTAATGCTTCCTTTTCAGTTCTTCTCAACAGTGGAATAAGATGTAGTATTGCTTTCCTGTGCAGTCTATGTTAAGTAATTGGACTCAGAAAGATCTAAGCTTGTCATAAAGTTTACTCTTTGTAACAACTGAATTCTGAAATAAAGTGAATTCAGGCCTTATTAGCTGTAAAATGCTATTGAGTGGCTTTTATTGTTTACTCAAATTTAGTGCGTTTGAGGTTAGTAGAATCCCATTTTCTTTTTCGCCTTACATCAGCATAGTGTGTTTTAACCCACTGTTTTCTCAGCTTGGGGAGCGCAGAGACGTGCACCACCCCTACAGCCTCGAGTCGCTCTGTCACTGCCCTTTCTACGAGGAAGCCGTGCATTTAGTGGAAGAAGGAAAAATTTACTCCCGAGTGCTGAGGTACCCCTTCCGTTCTGCGTATGTTTATGACGGATGTTAGGTGTTGGTGTGATAAAAATGTTTGGGAGAACAGGGAAAAGTATGTTTCTAGGTCCAAGTAAAAAACATTCTTTTTACATGTTCTGCCAGTGTTGAGAAAACATGTGTTTTATATTAAGGTCCCAAGGTTAAGCCTTGTTTGAGTCCAAATTTGTAGTCGGCTTGACTTGAACGTGGCTTAACAATTGTCTTTCCCTGTTTGTCACATAGAACTGAAGTGTTGGAGTGCCTGGGAGACAGTGATTTTCTTGCCAAACTTCACTGTATTCGACAGGCTTTTCAGGTATTTTCTTTTTTAACTTCAGTGACTTCACCCGGCCGCCCATCCCACCCTCATGTTAGAGTTCAGTGTTTATGAGCAGGACCGCCTCGCCCTGTCCTTACCCCTAATGGCAAATGTAAGTCTCCTGACCTCAGTGTCCCTCCCCTCTGCTTCCCTTCATCTGTGTCCATGTGTCTCTGTCCTCTCTGACGGCTCCCCAGGTCCACCACACTTTGTCACCGTAGGGTATTTTGATGCTGCAAGTGTATGCAAATGGCTACTTAAAATAAAAACCCTCTTATCACTTGGAGTGTATTCTAGATTTAATTTCAGATCAGTTATAAAATCACTGATTTCCTAAAAAGAAATAAGGCCATTTAATAACAAAATATCTTTGTTTTCTTATGTTTCGAGGCTATACAAAATTTATTTTATACTTTCTAGTATTCTATTGAAGAGAATTTAAATTCAAGTTTATTCCTCTTAAGTCCTTTTTTGGCTCTAAGACTCAAGAACTCTTTATTTAGGAGATTGGGACTTTCTCTGTTTTCTGCCTGTTTAAACAGCCCATGTGTGGTGCACTCACGGTGGTGGGTTTATTTGTGCAGAGACGTGATATAAAGTTGAACATCCATTCAGATTCATCAGATTCTTTTCTCTTTGTTTGGGGATGAATTGTTTTTCAGGTAATTCTTTCAGAAACAGCCAACAGGATATTCCTTGCTGAGAGTGGAAGGAAAATTTTATCAGCTTTAATTGTGAAAGCTCGAAAGGTAAACTTGTTTTGTGAGCAAGGTTTTTATTATTTTTATGGCTCTGAAGATTTAATACATTAAATGTTTGATAGAAGAAAAAGTTTTTGTAGCTCATGGAGAGGTTTACATTTCTAAAATAAATAACTCAAAGAGGGTTAATTTCTATTTGGGTTGAATTGTTTTCTGTGTATAAGGTGCACACCATTTTGACCAAGGTGTTTCTCCTAAGTTATTTCCCGTGTACCATGAAGGTTATGGATGTCACGATGAGAATGGTCATCGGAGCTCCTCCCATAGCCAGCACGGTGGTTATTACTAATACCTCCCCTCCTACTTCCCTCCATACCGCTCAAGAAAAAGTGCAGGTCTGAGAAATCTGGAGTACAATTTGAGCCCCATTTTACTTCTCATGAAATGGAATGAGGCAGAAGCAATGATAAGAACTTCATTCAGACTGTAAGGAACCCCTTTATTTTATGTAAGGTTTATCCAGATGATAAGAAAACTAAATAAAGTAGGCCTTCCCTGAGCAATCTGGATGCCTGGTTTTCAGACCCAACCCCTTTGAACCTCAAAGGATCCTCAGTTGCCTCATTTGCATAATAGAATTTTATGTATTTTATTTATTTATTTATTTTAAGACAGAGTCTCACTATGTTGCCCTCGGTAGAGTGCCATGATGTCACAGCTCACAGCAACCTCCAACTCTTGGGCTTAAGTGATTCTCTTGTCTCAGCCTTCCAAGTAGGTGGGACTACAGGTGCCCACCACAATGCCCAGCTATTTTTTTGTTGCAGTTGTTTAGTTGGCCTGGGCTGGGTTTGAACCTGCCACCCTTGGTGTATGTGGCTGGCACCGTAACCACTGTGCTATGGGCGCCAAGCCTAGAATTTTATATTTATTTCCCCCTATTTCAAAGGGTCATTGTGATTAAATAAAAGATAAATGAGAAAGCAACTTAAAAAAGTAAAGTACTGAGTATATGCAATGAGATACTGACTCCTTGGCAGTGCCCAATGTAAATTGTGTGTTACTTTCTCAGACTTCCTATGGCAGATAAACCCAGTGACTTGAACTTGGGTTCTACCCCAAGGAGCTGAAATAAAACATCACATAACATCTGCTTCTACCCCAAGGAGCTGAAATAAAATATCACATAACATCTGCTGTAACCAGGTTTTCATTTTAAGGACTACCTAGATAGGCATACATATTTGAGTAGTGAATAGTTTGTTCAATTTACTAACATTCTTGAGTCTTGGCTTCTGCAAAACATTGGACAAAATAGTAATTCAGGTAAATTTGGCATACCTTAAAAATGTATGTTAGTTCATTTACTTAATAGTGTAAGATCCTACAAACTTACTTAAAGAGTAATGAGTAACTTACTTTGTAGGCTGGTAACTTACCATAAAGTGGAGTTTAGAATTAAACTGTGTTTTCACCCCTTTCCCCATTGTCCCTCCCTCTAAACTGACTCCTCATCAGTGTTTGAACCTTCTACCCCTCCCCCCCACGCACCCCTTGGTGAATCTTTGATGATGATTTTGGCAACTTTGGGAATAAATGGCAATTCTCAAAAAAAAAAAAAAAAAAAAAAAACTGTTTTCTTCTGCAGAATCCAAAGAAGTTTGAAGATGTTTTTGATGAAATGATCTATTTTTTAGAGCAGACTGATCACTGGGATAGCACTGAAATGGAACTTGCTGCTAGAGGGGTAAGTTCAATTTTTTTTTTTTTTTTTGAGACAGAGTTTTACTTTATCACTCTCAGTAGAGTACTGTGGAGTCACAGCTCACAGCAACCTCCAACTCCTAGGCTCAGGTGATTCTCTTGCCTCAGCCTCCCAACTACAGGCACCCGCCACAATGCCCGGCTATTTTTTTGTTGCAGTTTGTCCAGGGCCGGTTGGAACCTGCTAACCTGGGTATATGGGGCCGGTGCCCTACTCACTAAGCCACAGGCACCGCCTCCCAATTTTTTATAGTATGTATTCTCCTTAGTTAGCTGTTTGTACATAGTAGACATACGTGTTTGTGGAGTTGAGGCCCTGTTTCCTTGTCCTTGTTAAATGGCGATAAAGCCAATCTCGTGGGGTAGTAGGCAACATCATTTTTCTGACTGGGTTGTAAACAGTAGCAGCTATACGTTGTATACATTAAGGCAACAGTTGTAAATAATTGTTTCTTTTTTTTCTGGAGACAGAGCCTCAAGCTTTCCCCTTGGGTAGAGTGCTGTGGCATCACAGCTCACAGCAACCTCTAACTCCTGGGCTCAAGCAAGTCTCCTGCCTCAGCCTCCCAAGTAGTTGGGACCACAGGCGCCCACCACAACGCCCGGCTATTTTTTGGTTGCAGCTGTCATTATTGTTTTGATGAGCCTGGGCTGGATTCGAACCCACCACCTTAGGTGTACGTGGCTGGCACCTTAGCCACTTGAGCCACAGGCACCAAGCCAAAAATAATTGTTTCTTAAAATGCTTTCTGTCTTTTGTTGGGTTCTTTCTTCCCTCCCTCTCTCCTTCTCTCCTTCCCTTCTTTCTTTATTCCCATTCAAAGGTCAGTTGGCAGGGTCCTAGCAGGGCAATAGTGGTGGCCTATTCAGGGACAGTTCACAAAAGGACAATAGGGGCAGCTTAGTGGGGCTGGGGGATTGGCACCTACACAGGATGGAACAAATGAATATGCTGAGAAAAATCAGAACCAAAAATTTTCACTGTTAAATACAAGTGTAAAAAAGCTAGAATTGGAATCAGAGCTGTCTGTGAATTCACAGTTTATTCTACACAACAGAAATAAGTATAGATATAATAAGAGGCTTATATGGACAGAAACATATGTGTCCTTTTAGTTCTGTTTACTGAGAGGGTCTGGGAGTTAAGCATCACCCCCAAAGAGATTATTCCCAACACAAAGATTTTGGCTTCTAACTATCACCTCTTCAGTAAAAGGAACTAGAATTTCTCAGAAAAATGGCTGATGTCAGCAATAGGATGGGATCAGTACATGAAAAGCCTGGAGCATTTTGTTATAGTGGAAACTTCAAGAATTTTGCAAGGAGCTAAAAGGCATTCCAGGCAGTGAAAACAGGAAGCACAATTACACACTTGGCAAATGAGCAGTTCTATGGGCCCGAAACTTGGGATTCACCTTTGACCTTCCCTCGTCTCCACTCACTTTCTCACACTCATCTCTAATGTTTGTCCATTTTAACTTGTGAACATCTCCAGCCTTCTCCATCTTTTCTCTGTATCTCCCACTTCCATCCACCGACCTGTTGTCTTTTCCCAGGTCTGCCTCCCTGCCCACTCCCCTCCCTGCGTATTCTTTCCCTTCTCCGTTCCATTCTCCACACTCCCGCCAAAATGAGCTTTAAAAGACACAAATCTGATCGTCTCCCTCCTCGCCCCACCAGTGCTCTCCCCCACTCCAGAATCCTGTGCGGATGACGTGGGGTCCTCACCACGGCCCCTCCTGCCTCTAGCCTGTCTCCGTGGTGCTTCTTTTTTTTTTTTTCCTTTGAGACAGAGCCTCAAACTATCCCCCTGAGTAGAGTGCTGTGGCATCACAGCTCACAGCAGCCTCCAACTCCTGGGCTCAAGCGAGTCTCCTGCCTCAGCCTCCAAAGTAGCTGGGACCACAGGTGCCTGTCACAGCGCCTGGCTATTTTTTGGTTGCAGCCGTCATTGCTGTTTGGCAGGCCCGGGCTGGATTCCAACCTACCACCTTAGGTGTATGTGGCTGGCGCCTTAACCATTTGAGCCACAGGCGCCGAGCCCTCCCTGGTGCTTCTGCTGCTGTCAGTGACTTCTGCAGTTCAACACCAGTGTGTTTCTTCTTCACGTCTCTGGAGGGATTTTCCTCTACCTGGGATGCCTCACACCCTGAAAGAAGCCCTCTCTGAAATCCAGCTTAAATCACACTCTCCATCAAAAGCTCTCACAGCCCCATACACATGTACTTTTCCCTTTATTGTAAGGAAAAAAATTATCACAGTTAGTAACTGTGTAATTGTAGGATTATTCTGTTGCTGTCTGTTTTTTCCACTAGACTCTGGGCAGCTGATTTGCCTGTAGAAGTCTGAGCACCTGCTGAGCATCCGCTGAGTAGCAAATGTGTGTGAACCAGGGAGAGATCAAGTTCCTGGTCTGGTGGGGAAGACTGGCCACATGCCAGAAACTAAATAGCAAAGCCGAGTGAGCATTGTGGGTGCTGTGATAGGAGCAGGAACAAAGGACTGCTAGAGTAGACAGGAGGGAGGAGGAGTTTCCCTAATAAGATCTAGGAAGGGGCAGCTACCATGTGTAATTAGCCAATTATCATTTCCAGTGGTGAGTTTTCATATTTATCTCTTTTATTCCTCTTTTTTTTTTTTTGTCTTTTTAAAAATAATACGATTTAACTCAAAAAAATCCTGCTCTTAAAAAATACAAATTCTTGCCTCAAAATTTATTTCAGTCTCGATGCCTGTGGCTCAAACCGCTAAGGCGCCAGCTACATACACCTGAGCTGGCGGGTTCGAATCCACCCCGGGCCCACCAAACGACGACAGCTGCAACCAAAAAATAGCCAGGCGTTGTGGCGGGCACCTGTAGTCCCAGCTACTTGGGAGGCTGAGGCAGGAGAATTGCTTGAGCCCAGGAGCTGGAGGTTGCTGTGAGCTGTGATGCCATGGCACTTTACCCAGGGTGACAACTTGAGGCTCTGTCTCAAAAAAAAAAAAAAATTATTTCAGCTCTATATAACAATAATTTCTGGGCCAGGTGTGGTGGCTCATTCCTGTAATCCTAGCACTCTAGGAGGGCAAGGCAGATGGATCACCTGAGCAAGAGCAAGACCCCATCTGTAAAAATAGTCTGGCATTGTGGTGGGCGCCTATAATCCCAGCCACTTAGGAGGCTGAGGCAAGGGAATTGCTTGAGCTCAAGAGTTGGAAGTTGCTGTGAGCCATGACGCCAGGGCACTCTACCAAAGGCGACAAAGTAAGACTCTGTCTCAAAAAAAGAAAGAAAGAAAGAATTTCTGCTTATACTCGTAATTTAATGCAGGTGAAACATCTAAACTTTTATGATGTTGTTCTGGATTTCATACTAATGGATTCCTTTGAGGATCTAGAAAACCCACCCTCGTCCATACAGAATGTAGTAAATAATCGCTGGCTAAACTCTTCCTTCAAAGAAACGGTAAGTGATAGTTTACCTTTCTCAGCCATTTAGCTATGATCTTTAAAATGGTCAGAACCGGGAAGATTAATACGGTTTCTGTGTGTGCCTGCCTGCAGAGTGACTAGTGTGGAAGCCAAGCTCAGACTTTGGCTTTGGGGTCAGAAGTGGGTGTGTGACACCTTCAGATGACATTCTCTTCGTTTCCCCTTCCACCAGTCCCGGCTTTGACCTGGTGGACTCAGTATTTCATCAGGTGTCCAAAGAAACTCAGGTTTCAGATGAGTTCAGGCCTCACAGAATATTGCCTATAACCGAAATGGCTGAGTGACTAAACCAAAATACAGCAGTTCCTAGTTTTTAAAAAGTGACTGCGTATCTTTAGTAGGAAAATATGGAGATTCATGTTCTCAAATGCTACCAGAACTTAGGGAGAAAAACTGCTCAAAATAGAAGAGGTTTAAACTATATTCTGTATTTCGAATGTTTTACTTTCTGTTGTAAGTTGTACTCCGACCTCTGTTTGACATTTGTTTTTGTTGGGATTTCATTGTGTACCTGGAAGGAAGGCGGGCTGGGTGTCATATTTGATGATCAAGTTTGAATGCCTTTAAAAAATTTCCCAGGGGTGGTACCTGTGGTTCAGTGAATAGCGCTGGTCCCATATACCAAGGATGGTGGGTTCAAACCCGGCCCCAGCCAAACTGCAACAAAAAATAGCCGGGCGTTGTGGCAGGCGCCTGTAGTCCCAGCTACTCGGGAGGTTGAGGCAGAGAATCACCTAAGTCCAGGAGTTGGAGGTTATTAACTTTGTCTTTACTATACATTAGAACATTTATTTGTGTATGGGCACCTACATACACATATTATCACTTTTTGCCCCTTGGGAACAGAATTTAAGAACTCTGAGAATTGAATTTTAATTACCAGTCACCATGTAGCAGGTTTCAGTCTTTTTCCTTCAGTGGCTTTGTATTTAATTTTTAATTGTATAAAAGTGAAATATTTTTTAAGGATCCTGGACTAGTTTTTTTTGCAGTTTGGCCGGGGCCAGGTTCAAACCTGCCACCCTCAGTATATGGGGCCAGCGCCCTTACTCCCTAAGTCACAGGTGCTGCCCCCCGGACTAGTTTTTTTTTTTTTTTTTTTTTGGAGACAGAGCCTCAAGCTATCCCCCTGGGTAGAGTACCATGGCATCACAGCTCATAGCAACCTCCAACTCCTGGGCTCAAGCGAGTCTCCTGCCTCAGCCTCCCAAGTAGCTGGGACCACAGGCGCCCGCCACAACGCCCGGCCATTTTTTTGGTTGCGGCCATCATTGTTGTTTGGCGGGCCTGGGCTAGGGATTCGAACCTGCCACCTTAGGTGTACGTGGCTGGTGCCTTAGCCAATTGAGCCACAGGCGCCGAGCCCAGCTGGCAGTTTTTATGTTACTGTTTCCTCCTTCTTTGTGGTGTCGGGGAAGGGGTGCTACGAGAGATGAAGCAGCTGCAAAGGACGGATGGAAACTTATGGTAGGAAAAAAATGGACCTGCTTACTTTATTTTCTTTGAATTGGTAAAAGGTTGCCCTCATTCCACTTGGTAGGGAATGGGATTCCCCCGGGACATAGTTTCAGAAACAATGGGTCAGTCCAACATCTCAGAGAGAGGGAAATGGAAGTCCAGATGCCCTTTCCCGTCAGTCCTTCCCAGCCCTGCTGGAGGCTGATTCCTCCTGCCCTCCAGGAGCCATAATCCGACCTCCACACTCTGTCTTACCCTATTCTCCAGCACAGAGATAGTATGTGTGTGTAGGGGGGCAGGGGGATGGATTTAACCTTCCGCAGCCGTCACACAGGCCGTGGAGCTCCCCCAGGAAGCCCGCCTGGCAGGCTCCTGGAGGTGCAGGCTAGGAGGACACTGTGGAGGACTGTGTCCCTCCCTCCACTATTTCTGCTCCTCCCTGAATCTTAGCCCAAGTCCAGTATGGTTGCTTGTTTTAAAAATATTACCAAAGGCCCATTCACATGAGAATGTTTTTAAAGAGACAAGCTTGTACTAGAAATGTCAAAGAAATTGGAGTAAAGAGTATAGGAATAACCTGGTTTCATTCCTGGCTAGGATGTGTCACTGGGGAATGCCTTCTTACCAGGTTACAGGTAACGCCTCTGTCAGAGTACAGCTTATCTGCTAATTACACAGCCCTGTGCTACGGCTAATTGTCTATTTGTGGAGAAGGATGGAATGAGAAGTCCAAATCACAGCATGCTTAAAAGCCTTTCAGATGACCGTCTGGCCCTCTCCGGCCTCTTGTTCTCACTGCCATTTAGAAGAGTTCTTTAAAACCTTTTCTTTTTCATCATATTTCTTGAGCACCAGCCTCACTGAGCCTGCTATCATGAGTTTCTGTAAGGACGGGGACACAGCAGTGTCTTTTTTTTTTTTTTTCATGTTTTCGGGGAAGGCAAGGTGGTTAATGACATGGGATCATTTTCTGATCTACTTGAGAAAAAGGGAAGAATAAAAGGGAAGCTTATTGGCCTAAAGTTTCTTTCGTCCCTTTTGTTTCTTAAAAGAATAGAAGGGCAATTGGAGTTTATTTTTCTTCCAGTAGCAGACGGATTGAATGAGGCCCTTACGCTCTTCCTCCCCGACACACACAAATCACTCTCTGCCTCCACCCAAGGCTCCACTGCACCTCTTGTTGTAAATCTCCATTGAACCAAGCCAGTATCACTATGCCTGAAATTTAAGCTCCCCCTAAATGAGGCCCCTTATCTATCCCTTTTCTGTATTTTCTTTTGGAGGCAGCATGAATTAGTGTGTGGGTTAGCCATGCCTGATGCAAAGATGGGCTGCCGTCCAGACAGGGCTGCCAATGGGCTGTGGCCAGGAAGAGAGGGTAAAAATATTGCCCTTTCCTTATCTGTCTCTGAGGCAAGAATAAGCTGTGAGGGTGGACACCAGTAACAGACGGGGAGAAACCAGGGAACCGACAGATGCCTGCTGCTTTCATCTAAAGCAGGAGTCCTTAAACTACGGCCCACGGGCCACATGCAGCCCGCCGGGTATTTTTGCCACCACTGCCTGTCCTGCTTAGCAGCCAACTCGTCCCGGGGCCTGCAGTCTGGCCCTCCAACACTCTGAGGGACAGTGAACTGGCCCCCTGTTTAAAAAGTTTGAGGACCCCTGATAAAGACTAAAGCACATTCAGGTCACATCACAAGCAGGGTCATGATCTAGGAAGCACAGCTATCTCTGCTTCCCTGACCCTGAGGACAGAGCAAGCCTTCCCATGGGGTACAGAGGGCTGCTATCCACAGCCTTCTAGGAACCCTTATCTGACCCAACCCCAACCCAGACTTAGGCTCCTAGGGGGTCTCTTACTCATTCCCTTCAACCTCCGGTGGTGAGAACCAAGATGCATCACTTTGTCTACAGGATGATTTAAACTCTTGACTAAAAATGAATTGCCATAAAGATGTAGGGCTTCTGAACAGGGACATTTTAAAGTCCACAGCTGTCTTCACAGTTACCCCACGTCCACCACGCGACATGAGGGTGAGTTGGAGTGAGTGGCGCTCTTCCCTTCTGTGAGGGGATTGGGAGGTCAAAGGGCTGATGAGGACAGCCGGCTCTGTGTTCTAAAGGCGGGACACACACTGAATAGCTGACAAAGGTCTTAGCTTCTCTTTCCCAGAAAGAGCAAGGGGATTGAGAAATAAAAACTCCAAAATTTTATTTCTAAAATAAAAATTCCAAAGTTTAGAAATAAAAACTTCAAAGTGGTTAGATTATCTTCTGGGCCCTGCTATGCTTTGAATGTGTCTCCCAAATGGTCATGTGTTGAAAACTTAATCCCTGGTCTAACGAAGCTGGACGGTGGGGCCACGTCGGAGGTGCTGGGTAGTGAAGGCCGAGCTGTTCTGAATGCACTAGTGTCATTCTCAGGGAGGGGGTCAGTAATCCTCAGAGTGGGTTGTTATCAAGCAAGTCTGGTGCCCCTGGTAACCCTGGTGCTTGCTTCTACCTTCTGACATGCGATGGCTCTCACGAGATGCTGGTACCACACTCTCTGGGACTTCCCCGCCTCCAGAACTGTGAGCTGCATAAATTTCTATTGTTGATAATTTATCCTGTCTGTGGCATTCTGGTATAGCAACAGAAAATGAAGTAAGACAGACCTCCACAAGGAAAGAAAAAATGACCAGCCCAGATGGGCAGGCTGGCAGCGCCTGGGTTCTCTCCTCTGCCACTATCACACAACTGCCTTTGTTTCTCTTCTCAGTTCCTGCCTCCCTCCCAGTGAAAAAACTACACAGCTAGCTCAGGACCAGCCTTCATGAACAGCCATGTGTCCCCCCGACGCTGCCACAACAGTTTCACTGTCAGCTCAGAAAGGAGACAGGTTTCAGGGCTACAGTGCACTCGGCACCTCCAGTTGGGCCATGTGTCCTGGAGAGGGTCAAAAATGCAACATGCAGCTAGATTCGAAACAGGTAATTGTTCTTTAAAAAAGAGATATTCCAGGGAAACTGCTGGCTGTGCTTTGGGGCTATGAATTCTCCGAGGCAGGTTGTGAAAAGCCCTGGGGCCAGATCTAAGCAGGAAAGCTCTGGAGCTTCAGCTCCTGGAAATGCACCTCCAGGGACTTGTGCCGAGCCTCACTCAGCATGTACTGAGCTCTTCCTGTGTGCTCAGCAGGTTATGTGTGTTATTTCACTGCACTCTGCAAGATTTATGTTAAGAAGGGTTG
The DNA here is from genome assembly GCA_963574575.1 of Galagoides demidoff. Lineage (NCBI taxonomy): Eukaryota > Metazoa > Chordata > Mammalia > Primates > Galagidae > Galagoides > Galagoides demidoff. Next base: position 16,549 of record CAUYQV010073463.1, on the reverse strand, counting down.
GATGTAAGTCTAAGGATGTTCATAGTAATATTATGATACTGAGAAATTGGAATAGCTATCAATAGGAGGGTAAAATGAATGTGTTCCATCCATTATTTATTGATAAGAGAATGTTAAGTGCCCATGTTAGATTTTTAAGTGAAATGAGCAGATTGCCAAACAATATAAATAGACATGGAGATGGCATATAGACTGCTGTGCACGCAGTACGCACACACACACACGTATATATATATAGAGGCTGCTATGCACACAGTACACACACACATATGTACATATGTATAGACTGCCATGCACGCAGTACACACACACATCTCTACATATGTGTAGACTGCCGTGCACGTGGTACACACACACATCTGTACATATGTATAGATTGTCGTGCATGTGGGACACACACGTATATGTACATACGTATAGACTGTTGTTCACGTGGTACACACACATCTGTACATATGTATAGACTGCCGTGCACGTGGTACGCACACACATATGTACATATGTATAGACCGCTGTGCACATGGTACACACACACATCTGTACATATGTGTAGACTGCCATGCATACAGTACACACACGTATATATACATATGTATAGACTGCTGTGCATGTGATACACACATACATCTGTACATATGTATAGACTGCCATGCATACGGTACACACATGTATATGTACATATGTATAGACTGTTGTTCATGTGGTACACCCACATCTGTACATATGGATAGACTGTTGTTCATGTGGTACACACACATTCTGTACATATGTATAGACTGCTGTTCATGCGGTACACACATACATCTGTACATATGTATAGACTGCCATGCATACGGTACACACACGTATACGTACACACGTATAGACCACTGACGCAGTACACATACACATCTGTATATATGTATAGACCGCCGTGCACGTGGTACACACACATATGTACATATGTATAGACTGCCATGCACACAGTACAAACACGTATATGTACATATGTATAGACCACTGACACAGTACACACACACGTACATATGTATAGACTGCTGTGCACGTGGTACACACACACGTGTACATATGTATAGACTGCTATTCACACAGTACACACACACACCTGTACATATGTATAGACTGCTGTTCATGCAGTACACACACATCTGTACATATGTATAGACTGCTGTTCATGCAGTACACACACATTTGTACTTATGTATAGACTGCTGTTCATACGGTACACGCACACATCTGTACATATGTATAGACTGCTGTTCATACGGTACAAACACACATATGTACATATGTATAGACTGCTGTTCACACGGTACACACACACATCTGTACATATGTATAGACTGCTGTTCATGAGGTACACACACACATTTGTACATATGTGTAGACTGCCATGCACATGGTACACACACATCTGTACATATGTATAGACTGCCGTGCATGTGGTACACACATGTATGTGTACATATGTATAGACTGCTGTGCACATGATACACATACACATATGTAATATGTATAGACTGCTGTGCACATGGTACACACACATATGTACAGACTGCTTTGCATGCGGTACACACACATACATAAATATGTATAGACTGCTGTTCATGCGGTATACACACACATCTGTACATATGTATAGACTGCCATGCATGTGGTACACACACATATATGTACATAGGTATAGACTGCTGTTCACGTGGTACACACACACATCTGTACATATGTATAGACTGCCGTGCACGTGGTACGCACACATATGTACATATGTATAGACCGCTGTGCACGTGGTACACACACAGATATGTACATATGTATAGACCACCGTGCACGTGGTACACACACACACACACACACACACACACACACACACATGCATGTATTTCTGGTACAAGTACAGAGTAATGTATTATAAACTGTTAACAGTCATTAGTCCTCCAGAACAGTGTTTTTCAACCTTCTTTTTAATCTCACGGTACACTTGAACCCATAGTTAAACTTCCATGGCACACTTAAATTATGTTGATCAAAAAAATAGTAAAAAAAATGAAAATGAATATACTTACCATTCTTTGAACTTCTTTCAAAAGTAATTTAATTAATGTTCTTTAAAAATTCTTCATGGCACACCTAAGATCCCCCGACTGCACCCCCGTGCTGAACATCACTGTCCCAGAGTCTAACTGTCCACTGAAACTTCCTGCAGTGGTGGAAACATTCTGTGCCTGCGGGGTTCAGAACAGCAGTCACTAGATTTCCATGAGACCACTGAGCAGGTAAAATGTGGCCTGTGTGACTGGGGATTCAATTTTAAACTGTATTTAATTTTAATTTTAATTAATTTAGAGCCACATGTGGTTGGTGGCCACTATACTACATAGCACAGCAGGCAAGGGCAGGCCCCGTGAGGACAGAGATGTCTGCTTATCACTGATGCATTTGAACGTCAGGGCTCGTCCTTGGCATAGGGAAGGTGCACAGAAATCATTGTTGAATGCAACCAACACGTTTCATTGTTAAGGCTTGTGCTGGAATGATGGGAGACTTCTGTTTTATTCTTCATGTATTTCTCTTTCATTTTGATTTTTAAATAAGCCTATAATTTAAGCGTCTAATTGGGAAAAAAAAAAAAGCTTGTAACTCTGAAGAGAAATACACACCAATCTCATCCTCTTTTTCAAGGCTGCCCAAAGTACTGATCACTCTGGCTGGTGGGAGAAAGGGTGGCCCCTGGGTAGCCAGGGTATCATTTATACCTGGAAATGTGGATTGATTTGAATGTGCACTGAATGAACATTATTGGGGCCACAGCTTCCCCCACCTAATCTCAGCCTTATGTTCCTGATGCCTAGCAATTTCCTTTTTCACCCCCAATGTGGTCTTCAGAGTTCTCATCTCTCCACATCAGGACAACAGTGAGGCTATGTTTCTAGAGGGAAGAAAACCTGACAGTTTGCTCTGCCATTAAAAGGTGCATAACATTCCTCCCTGCTATTTACATGGTCAGCCGCAATCCTGATTTACAACCTAAGTCGAGGAGTGCCGTGAGGCCTAAGAGGCAAAAAGGCCCTCTCTTTGCCATCACCGTCAAGTCTGTGTGCTTATCTGAGTCCTGCCTGCCAGCAGCTCTGCACCCCCTCACCTGAGTGAACACCACTGCTGGACTTCCAGGGTCAGGCTGGCCCTTCTGCTCCTGCCCTGTCTGTTCTTCTCCCTCTAGAAGCTGACACCCAGCACTCTGCTGCTCTGCGTCCTTCAGCTCAGACACTGTGGCTGCCAGATCCATGATTCTCAAGTCTCGGTCATTCATCGATTACCTTCAATTCTGCAACTTCAGTGTGCTGTCTGCTCCATTACTCACTCAGTCTTTTCCTGTAAGTTGACATTGAATCAGCTCATCTATTTGCTAGTTGTAAGCTGATCTTCCTTCCTTTCAGTAAATATTGAGAGCTAATTACTTGCCAGGCATTGAAGTTATGGTGTCTGCACCCTCGGGGCCTGTACTTCAGTGGAGGGAAATAGACATTTGGAAGTAAATAGACAAATAAGTAACTCATAATGGGTCATTGCAGACAAGTGCTCAGAAGAAAAATGGAAGTAGTAGATACTTTAGATATGGCCAGAAAAGGCCTCTTAGGGGAGAGGTCATTTTAACAGAGACCTTTTGGGAGAGAGAGATAAACAGTGCAGATACCTCAGGAAGAGGTTTCTCCAGAGGGCCAGCAAGGGCAAAGGCCCAGAGGCAGAAATGTGCTTAGGATGTTCCAGAAAAGCCAAGTGGCCAAGTAGGTGGTCGAGGGGGGACAGGATACAGAGTTGGTAAGAGAGACAGGCAGGGCCACATCATACGGGACCTTGTACAGAATCCACAACGAGCAAAGATAGAGCACACCAGATAAAGATTAGGAAGGAAGGTAGGCGTGCCTTCTCATGCCAGTGAGTGGACTGGGGTGGGACGTGAGGGCCCTGGGGAGAAGCAGGCCGTCTGGAAGGAGCTACAGACGCCCATTGTCAAGGTCTCCCCATCCTCTGACAGTAAGAACACAATGGGACTCAGTGTGGCAGAAAGCCACGTTACGTAACACCACAGCCGTCCAAACTGCTACAGGAGGAAGCTGGCACGTTAGCTTGGCTTCATGACTGCTGTGTGAGGCTCAGTGCTGGGGTGCCAGAGTCACCAGCTGAGGGTGGAAGGAGGAGGGATGCGAGCAAAGCCCGAGATCAGCGTCACTGTCAGAATTTGCTTGAAAGTAAGCTGGTAAGTGAAGGGAAAATGAAAAACCTCAGCTGGGGAGCTAGTTTGTTCTGGATGCTACAAATTCAAGGTTGGTTGAGGGAGCTTCAGGAGAAGAAAATTCCCTTATTATTGCAAGAAAGGAATCAAGGATTAGGATGACTTTTAAATTTCACAAGGGTAGAGCCCACACACTGATTCACTCAGCAAATATTTCTGAGTGGCTGCCATGAGGCACTATTCTAAGTACGGGATAGAACAGCAAATAAAACATAAAATCTCTGCCTGCATCAAACTTCCTTCGTATTTCTCCACTTTGCCTACCCATGCTGATACTGGTAGACATTTGTTGAGTACTCACTATGTGCCAAGTATTGTTCTAAGTACTTTACATGCATCAATTCATTTAATCCTCAGAACTGCCCTACCAAGTAGGTACCATCATCACCTCCATTTCATAGATGAGAACAGGAGATGCAGAGGGGTCAGGTAATTGGCCAAGGCCACACGGCCAACTAATACAGGACCATATGTGGACATAGGCCATCTGGACTCAGCGCCTACTCTCTTAAATGTTACCTTTTTACCATAGCAGGGAACCAACGAGCACCTGAATGATTATATGATAAAACATACAGTATAAATACAATAAAATAGTTCAAATTTAAATAAATAGCTTGGAGAAAGATCAGCCTAACTCACAATAAGCGTAAATTATGGGTTATTTAGAAAGAAATGTACTTTCAGTCCCTGCAAGTATAGACTGATACTAGAGCCAGTCTGTGATGTGCTGACCACACAGCCTTCTGCTGCCTGTTGTGGTGAGCATCTGAGACTGGACTGCAGCTCGAGTGCCCTGTAATTAATAACTAACACTTAATATTCTTGAAATAATTGGTTCTCTCAAGAAGGCTAAGCAGTTGCCATTATGATTTTTACTGATTTTAGCCATTTGTACAACAGTGTTTCATTCTCAATGTAAGTCAAAGTAACTTAAATTAGTAAGATTTCATTGTACTTCAAAATCAGCTCATCTTAAAGATTGCTGGGGTAGCCACGGGTGTTCAACAATGTCCCATTTTTCTCCTATCTAGTGTGGGTAGAATTATACTCTTCCCAGAGCGAGGCAGGACCCCGAATCAGGCAGTATAATAGGAGTGGAAGTGACACGTGCCATTTCTGGTCCAAATTACAACTTCCCTTCCCACCTGCCTCAGTGATTCTGATGCCAGGAGGCCTCTGACTCTCCAGCAGCACAGGGTAGAACCCACCCTCTGTTGTCCTAAACCACTGAGATTCTGGGGTTGTTTGTAATTAGCACGACCTGACTGATACAGATGCCAGCCCTCCAAATTCTAGTGAAAAGAAGAAAACATAGAAACTACATTGCTGATTAGAAAAGAAATGAAGGCAAATTTTAATCGACTATTATTACATTTTAGGTATTTGCAAGTTGTCACGCCTGATCTTAGAAACACCAAGTAGTAGGCATTATCTCTATTTTATTCAGATGGAAACTGATGGTCAGAGAGGGAAGGTGACTTAGCCAACGTGATTCAGCTGGCAAGTGACAGAGATGAGTTTTAAATCTGGGTCTGTCTGAATTTTGGGATGATACTAAGCTGTTTAGGAATTGTCTGCCGCTAGAGTGCTCTAAGGGCCCGGCATGGGGATGCAAAGTGTGAGAGGCCCTCAGCATTCTCCAAACACGTCCAGCACACTTCAGGTCAGCGTGTGCCAGGATCCTCAGACTGAACAGTTAAGTGGATGAACCGACAGTCTAGTGTTGTCTATGTACAAGTAAAGTGGCAGTTTCCTTATGGTGCAACAAGAGCTATTTGGGTAAGGATGGGCTTGCACCCAGGCCTGTACTCAAAGGCATGGAGTAAGAAAAAAAAAAAAAAAACGTAGAAAGGAAAGCTAGCAGAGTAAATGAGGAATAGCAGTCAATTAAGCAGGGCCTTTACCGTAATTCTCTTCCTGTCCAGATTCGCACACATTTGCTGAGAGTGTGCCATATGTCTCACCCTGGCACACACAACTGTGGTGGCATGTGGCCAGTAGCTGATGACATCAAAGTCACCCATGAAAGCCAAGAGAAGTGGCTCTGCCCTGCTGTTTACAGCGGTCCCAGGCCCAGCTAGCTTAGGAATTTAAGCTGAGGCAGGGAGCACACATTCCCAGGGGACAGCTGGCACCCTCAACCCAGGAGGACCAAGGCACAGTTGCTCACTGGTCTCCGCTGCTTGTCTGTGACTCATGGTCATGTTCATCAGAACTTTACAGGGCCTGACCTTCAATAGTCACTCAATAAATGCTACTGGTCACCTGGCCAAGAACGGATAGTCATGGAGAGAGAAAGGGGCCCAAGGTCTCTCAGGGGCTGTTGAACATCAAGAGATCTGAGGCCCTTTGCAGCCAGTAATGGCTCCAGGATGGCTCGGGCCTGTTCAGACTACACTTAGGCATACAGGTTTCAATGCCGAGCTTCAGAAGGACACTTAGAAATTAGGAAATAAATGGCTCTCTGGAAAGGGAATGTCTCAGAGTCAGGACTGCTAGGCCTCAATCCAGGTCCAGGGGGTCTAGGGAAAGAGGCAGGCCCTACATTGGAAACTAGAAGCCCCAGTCCTGTCTTAGACACTTGGACAATCTAACCATGGAAAGGTTGATGTGTGGGGTCGATTAGATGACCCAGGAATTCCACCTGCTCTAGAAAGTTGCACCCAGCTGAGCGGGCAGGAAGCGGGAAACACTTGCTCCTGTGAGTTCCGATTGCAGGAGAGCGCCCAGCGTCCCCAGCTGCACCTTCTCTGAGGGTGCAGCCAGGGACTAATCTGTTTGTAGAAATGGGCAAAGGGACTTCTTGTGGTAGGACTAAGCACTAAGGTGGAGAAGGCACAAGCTGAGGTGGGGGGCTATGGGGGGCATTTCAAGCGGCAGAGGGTGTGCGTTGCTCTGTGGAGGGAGGAGTGAGCGCCTCCCACTGGGGAGGAGTGGTGAGACGCTCAGGGTGCCCTTCCCTCTGCTCAAATGCCCTTCCAGGTTCTGTGCCTGGCAAACCCTCCTAGATACACCAGCCCAGATGTCACCTTTGCCGTGAAATCCATAGCAGCAGTTTTGTATCCTAGGAGCTGAGACCGCCTCTCTACACCATGAAAGATATTGCTAAGTCCTGTCACTTTTTCCTACAAAAATGGGACAAGCCTCACAGCCCTTCTCAGCAGAGCTGCAGGAAGCAATTTTTAGCTGACTGAATTAATTAAACATCTCCTGAGCACTTAGTACATAGCAGGTACAGTTTCTAGAAGATGTAACTATGAACAAGATGATATTCCTATTTTATGGCTCTTGAAATAGTGAATAAACCATATACAAGTGCTAAAAATAAAAACAGAGCAGTGCAAAGCAGATAGGGTGGGCGGTATTCTGACATCTGTTTCAGCTCCCTTGCTGGGTCTTTCTACATAGCAGAGGCTGGAAACTAAATGCTCAGCATCTCGAACTCTTTGCCCAGGAGCTTAGGTGTTTGCCCAGTAGTCTCAAAGGTCCTGGAAATACAGTATTGAATCATCAGCCCATCATGCTGAGACTAACCTCTCCATCACTGGGCAGGGAGCTTCCTCCATGCAAAAATCTGAAATCTGAAATGTTCCAGGGAGCAGTTCCTTTGAACATCACGTTGGAACTCAAAAAGTTGTGGATTTGGAGCATTTTGGATTTTCAGATTTGAGATACTCAAGCCAGTATGCTATATTCATGAGGGAAGCCACGTTCAGTTCTTAGCTGGGGGCCAGAGTTTGATGAAAATGGTATGTGAGAGGAAACAGTTTTCTAGTGTCTACGTGTGGAAGGGCTGGAGGGCGTAGAAAGTGGAGGAGAAGAATAAGATCTCGACTTTAGATGGTGGAAAGGTGGTTAACAAAAAAAAAGGAATGGGAAGAGCAGAAGTTGCTGAAGGCTTAGCCAAAGCCTGGCTTCTTAGTTTTTAGCCAAAACACCAGAGGAGGGTGGGCCACAGGGCAGGATGGAGAAGTTGGAAAGTGTGCTCAGAGTTCTGATTCCAGTGCCAAGATTACACGAGAGGGTCCATGGGCTGATCTGGAGCTGTGGACTTAGAGGTGGTAACATTGTGTGGCTTCCAGGAGCCAGGGACACTGGTATGGTTCTTCCTGCTACACACTCACCATGTGGGACTGCACAAGTCACCGAGCTTCTCTGGACTCCATCAAGTGGATATGGGTGGATCACAGAGCCTCCTTCACAGGGTTGTTGGGTGAGTACATGAGTCAGTACATGGAAAGGTCTTGAAACGGTGCCTGACACTCAGGGAAAGCCAGCTTTGCTACCACCACCTTTAGCTAGCTCTCTCAAGGGCCAAGGCCTTGGGGGAGAGGTGTTTCCGGGAGAGGGACCAAGGTCCAAGGAGGAAGTATTTCATTCCAATGAATGCAACTCAATGTGAGTGGTCCCATGGCTTGGTCTTGGAAACATTTTAATTATTCTCAGCATTTTGATAAGAGAATATTCCTCATCAAAATGAGATTTGCTTACATAGCAAAACTTACAAACAGCTGAGGATATGACCTATATAAATCTGCTCTGGAACGGAAAAGCATAAAAGAAAAACATTAGGCAGAGAGAATTTGCTACTGATGAATTTGACATTACCCTGTTACTACTAAAGGAAATCTTTTAAAATGTAAAATAATTAAAAATAAATAAGGGTGTGGAGCAGCCCAGTGATTCCAGACGGTCTGTCCTCCTGACAGGAAGGCACTGCAGCCCCCAGCTTCCCCGGCACTGGTGAGCAAGTGTGTGTCTGTGGAATGTGCTGACTTCTAAACATCTTGTATTAACAGAAACTCTGTTAGTAACTCATGGCTTTAAAAAAAAAAAAGCCCTGTTGAAGGAAGGCATTAGGCTGAGCCTAGGTATGTGTCTTTGTCTGTTTGGGGCTGCTATAAGAGTCCCTGAGATGGGGTAATTTATAAAGGATAGAGATTTACTCCTCACAGTGCTGCAGGCTGGCAAATTCACGCTCAAGGTGCCTGGCGAGGCCTTGGTGCTGAATTCTCCACCTGGCAGGACCAGCAGTCTGCTTAATTACTATGTAGCATCAACATGGTTTTCAAGTTCTCACCGTGCAGTGGGTAACTGGTGCCCACATCCTAACTTTGTAAATTCCCCTTATTTGTCCTGGGAGGGCAAGAGGAACCCAACTCCCTCCTCCGGCCCCTTTAGAAGGGCACCTGCTTGCATTCATGAGGGAGGAACCCTCACGGACTGATAACTTCCTAAAGCCCTTACCTCTTAACACCATCACACTGCCAACACTGGGATTTTGGAGGGGACACATTCAAACACGGCACACTGGGCCGACCCGCAGGAAGGCCCTGAGCGCAACGGCTCTGCATCATCCCTCTGGGCTCCCTTGCCCTCCTCCCAACCATCAAGGGGCCTAAAATAGAACCAAGTGGGAGGGATGAATTCAGACATATGGTATACCTTTATTTTTAGACCACTGGGAACATTCTATTTACCAAACAATCTAATGAAATGAAAGCCTAAACACAAAGGCTTCAGGATATTGGAATGTCAAAAGCACACACAATTATTTAGCAGATAAAGCCTTAGAAATTGACAAGGATAAGAAGCACTAAAAATACTCTGAATGGGCTTTACTGAATGATAGATCACACTTGTAATTTTAAACACATTCTGTCTCTTTGAATCTGGATTAGTATAATTATAGCATGAAGACCTCGCACTACTTTTTTCTATCAATGTGGACCAAGACTCAGAATTCTCTTGTTATTTCTTTATTCACACCAATGACATATTACTGCTTATCTCACTTCAAAAAATATTCCCATGCGGCAGCAATGTTGAGTTCCACACCAGAAGGTCTGTGGTTGGGGGAGAGGACCCAGACAATGATATTGCTTTCGTAACAATCAGGTCTTAGAAATGTTCCTCCTCATGCTCAGACTGGGACTTAGGAAGCTTGACAAGCAGGACTAAGCCCTACAGGAAGAGCTCATAAGACAAAACAGGGGCAATATCTAACCGTAACATCCCAGTCCTTCAGAGTAGGTGCCAGCGCCTTATGCAACAGTGTAAAAAGGTGGATGTCTCAGTGTTTATTTAAAAAAATTGAGCACCTATCTCTGTTGTTCTAATGACACATGTATCATCTGCACTTTGCTCTCAAGGACATTACTGGCTAGTCTATCTTCCCATGGGTCTTTGCTGGCCTCGCAGATGAGCGATTTGAGCTTCCTAATCTAGTTTTAAATACATTTCAGTTGGTTGTCTGAACTGTGGCCTAAATGCTTGATCAGAGACACCCTCCCAGACAGAGCTACGGTAGCCTCAGGGCAAACTCTGGGTCAGTGGTAGACAGGGGAGGGGCTGCCTCTGAGGTTCCCCCCTGCCAATTTTCAATGTCTCTCAGCTCCTCAAAGTAAATCTAGTCTCCTCCTGTCCACCCTGACAGCAGCTATTTCTTGACCATTTCCTCCATCAATAGGTAACAGTTAAATTAATAATATGGAATATTATGCAGCTACTAAAAAGATCCACAGACGGTGATCTGAAAAGAGCTCAGAGATATATTAAGGGAACAAAGTCAATTGGAGACAATGTGCAGAAAATGGTGTCCCACTTGCTTAAGGAGCCCCGTGCACTTCTTAGCATTCCTTGAATATACATTAGTATGTGAACACTTAAAAGAAGATAGAAGATTTTACCCAAACTGATGATGGGATGACTTATGAAAGGAGGAGTGGGATTAGAAAATGGGGCAGCAAGACGGGCTTATGCTTTTACCTATAGAGTTTAAGTTTTGTTCAAGGACACGATATTCATATGGTATAAGCACTAGGAATCCTATTTAATTATACATTGAACTCAATTCCCTTTAGAGAACTAAGGGCCTATTCCAGAAACTCTGCTTGCCTCTTTGTATTTATAGCTCTGGCCCCTATTTAAGATTTTCATCTTCTTAAGTTAACCGAGTTTTAAAAGCAAATGCTTTACCTTTTGAAAATCATCTTCTGGGCTCGACGCCCATGACTCAAGTGGCTAAGACACCAGCCACATACACCTAAGGTGGTGGGTTTGAATCCAGCCTGGGCCCGCCAAAAACAACAATGATGGCTGCAACCAAAAAATAGCTGGACATTGTGGCGGGTGCCTGTGGTCCCAGCTACTCGGGAGCCTGAGGCAGGAGACTCACTTGAGCCCAGGAGTTGGAGGTTGCTGTGAGCTGTGATGTCATGGCACTCTACCCAGGGGGACAGCTTGAGGCTCTGTCTCAAAAAAAAAAAAAGAAAAAAGAAAAGAAAAGAAAAAGATAAGCTCAGTTCAAAACCCACATGCCTAGTACCATGGCTGGTCCTGATGGTTAGCCAGCTATATATTTTTTTTCTTGGCATACCAAAAAAATGTATCTTCTAAAGCTGTAATTACCAGCCAGGGGCATCATAGGTTTATCTCAGAAGGTCAAAAATATCTTCAAAATCTCATACAAAACACTAAAAAAATTTCCATTTAAAAAATAACTGTATTCCATTGAATACCTGTAGAAGAAGAGGGAATGCTATGTTTCAAAATTATCAAAAACTAGAGTATTCCAACTCTGAGACGATTAGGAATATTTGCTCCCCTTACTTCTTCTAAAAAAACCAAACATCTTTAATGTATAGACCTCAAGTTCAGTATTCCTTCTTGACAAAGGACAAGGGGATTATAGTTCTGATGCATCTTTCTGTAATTGGAAATAGAAATGATTTACCTTGACAGTGGTAATGATTAAAATCATGAGCAATCACTGCAGTTTTTATCTCCCTAACCAAAAATATTATTTATGTTTCTATAGTTTACCTTAACATAGCTACTTGTTTGAATTCTTGAAAATATTAAGAGTTAAAGGATAGAGGCTCTCATCCTTCAAAAACCTCCGTTTACCAGTATTGGAGGTTTCCAGAATAAAGGATGATCATTATCACTCTTCAGATTTCAGGGATTGTCTTTCTTTGAGGCTTAGGTATTTCTGGTTGGAAAGCTAAGAGGGACAGAAAAGTGGATGTCAGAAGAAGAGGGTAATAATCTCTGGACTGAAATTGGCTGGGCCATGTCAAACTCAGTGGGTGTGAAGACACTATTCTATTTTTGAATTCCTGCCTTGCTGGCAGATCCCAGCCTGTGCAGGCTGCTGGCTGTGTCCTGGCGTAGGTGAGCGCTCACTCAGGGCAGCTCGGGGACCCAGCGGTCACAGCTGAGTTGGCCCTTGGACTCTTCTTACAGGCTTTCCTCTCCCTAATTACCTATATTTGATCACTGAGCTAGAAGAAAATGTTGGCAAAATTGCACTGCAGTCACCATTTCTCCCCTCAGCTCACCATGAAGAAAAGTATCTGCTGTAATGAACTCAATGTTCAGTCAAGGATGGCCATTTGGAAAGAGCTCTCCATTCACAGGGGAGCAGCCAGGCAGAAGCCAGGAGTCATTTCATTACTAAGCGTGAGCTCTGGCCTTCGTACACCTAGACAAGTGAAACCCAGTTTCCATCAGGGACTACTACTGTAAAAATACCAATTCTCTCCAAATTAATCTATTAATTCAGTACAATTTCTTTTCTTTTCTTTTTTTTTGAAATAGAGTCTCACTATGTCACCCTCAGTAGAGTGCTGTGACGTCACAGCTCACAGCAACCTCACTTGAGCTTAAGCGATTCTCTTGCCTCATCCTCCCAAGTAGCTGGGACTACAGGTGACCGCTACAGTGCCTAGTTATTTTTTTTGTTGTGGTTGTCGTTGTTTAGTAGGCCTGGGCTGGGTTCGAACACACCAGCCCCAGTGTATGTGGCGGGGCTCTACCCACTGAGCATGAGAGCCGAGCCTAAATCAGTACAATTTCAGTGAACACCACAGAGTGTCTGTGTGTGACATTTAAAAATTGACTCTGTGATACCTGAGGGAGAGCAGGGTGCTGAGCATAATCAAGCCGGATCTGAAGACGAACAGACTCATTACACACACACAGTAATTCCAGCAGTATGGTATTGGCCCAGGGATAAACAAATAGAGGAATTAAGGAAAACAAAGGGCCCATCCACAGTTTCACACACACGGAAATGCACCATCAGCCAAGGTGGAGCTGGAGTTCAGTGGGGGAGGACGGACGACTTGGCAAGTGGTATTTGGACAAAGCCAACATAAAGCTTCATCCCTGTATCACGAATTACATGGAAAAAAAAATCAGGGTGTATTAAAGACATAAATGTGGAAAAAAACCCAAACCTTTGATTTTGTTTTTCAAATCGAAGATAGCATGAACAAATTGAAAAGAGAAGCCTTGAGCTAGTGCAGGATGTGCGTAACAGAAAACGACAGAGGGTTATGTAAGCACACAAGGAGGTCAGTAAGCACAGCAGGAGGAAAAACACAGACGCCCAGGTAGAAAAACAGGCAAATCACAGGGGGAAATGCGTGGACTGCAAAAGACACGTGGAAAACAAATCCACACACGATCCGGGGAACAAGAATGGCAGATTTGGAAGTCGGATGCTGCCCGAGTCTGTCAGGGACACAGCAGAGACTGGGACCTGCAGGTGAGTGTAGTGTTGTAAATGAAGCCGAGGCCACCTGAGAGAAAGGGTCTTGTTGCCCAGAACACAGCAAGCACCCTGGAAACTGTGTTCTCTCCCCTCTTTCACCTCCACCTCCAGGGCATCATTTTTTTTTTTTTTATTTCTTATAGCATAACTGTGTACATTAATGCAATCACAGGGTACAGTGTGCTGTTTTCATGTACACTTTGAAATACTCTCATCAAACTGGTCAAGATAACCCTCGTGTCATTTTCTTATCATCCTCTCAAAAGCCGGCATTCCCTTAAAAACCATGAAGTCACACGAGGTAGCTGCAGTCTGTAGAAGACACAGGTGATTTCCAGTCAGAGGACCTGGACTTCCCAGCTGTGGAATCTGGGACAGATTCTCGAACCCTAGGACTCCGTTTCTTCTTTGGTAAAGACAGAAATACAACAGTTAAGGTGATCTCCAAGACACTAAGGAGTCGGTGGGAGTGCAACTTAAGCTGCACAGAGCACGGCACACAAGTAGAGCCAGCGCTGGTGCTCGGGAGCACACCAAGTCCCGTCACGGTAACCAAGTGCTCCCACGTGGAAATACTGTGATAATTTCCAGCTCCTATTCACATGTATGAAGTGGTAACCCCAGAGATGGCACCACCAGCACAGGCAGAAGAACACGTTGGTTCCTCTTTTTCCTGCCAGTGTGAACCTTCACGGGGGCGGACAGGCTGGATTTAAAGCAATGGGCGGGTTGATGCTTCTTATGTGGCTATTTCCAGGGTCGTAATATACGTTCTCTTTCTCCCACATCCTGCCTCCTATTTCCTTCTCCCTACACAGGCACTTTTAATACCAATTAATTAAAAGCAGGCATCTCATGGATGGCTTAAAAAGATTCTTGCATCATCAGACTGAATTAAAATTCTGAGCTTAAAGGCTTCTGGAGGAGAAACAGGACAGGCAGCCAGAAGACTAGAGGATACAGATGCTGCTCGGGCCCCAGGTCTCCATGGGCCCCCGGCAAAAGAAACATGACCTTGTTGGTATCCCATGTTCTCATTGCAAGGACACTAGAATACCATCGGAATACCAGTTTAGTACACACACGCACACACATATACACACACACGCACTCTCACACACAAACACATACTTTTAAAAAACTTAATACTTCCATTTTTATGTTCACATTTTAAGAGTGGGATCTTTTCCAGTATGTACATTATGAAAACATGGTTCAGAGTTCAGAGCCCAGGAACTCAGGGACTGCCTGCGGCTCCCCTCTCTGGGGGCACCACGCTCATCTCCAACAACCATTTGTAGCTTCAGCTGTTTCTGAAACCGGCCACTTTCCCTTTTGATGTCTGAGGTCATTATTTTCATTTTTGACTTAACCAACAGGTGTGCTCTGCTGAACTCTTTCTACACGGGCTGTCTTCCTTCAGAGTTCCCACAGGCAACCCTTATAGAGTTTCCCCTATGAGATACTGAAAGGCACAGAGAAATAAATTCCCAGTCCACTGAGGGTGATGTAGGAACGGCACCCTCCGTGACCACCCTGAAGTTTTGATGTTTCCCATTCTTAGAAGATGAAGAAATACCTGGTGAACCACAGGGGCCAGACCTGCCTGTGTGTGGACTCAATGAAAGTACAAACTTTCATCCTTTGGTTTATGGCAGAAAGAAAGCCAGGCCTGGACCACCAAAATTTCAGAATGCACAAGATGTCTCTGAACATTGGTGCAAATCTGGGAGAGTCAAGGGAAGTGAAATTTCTGGCAAGAGTCTCATGCAGGAAAGCTATAGCCCAGCATGGCAGCAGGCATCACCCCAGACACGCTGTGCAAAGCCGCAGCCTGGCAGTATAGCAGGCATCACCTCAGATGCGCTGCACAAAGCCGCAGCCTGGCACTGCAGCAGGCATCACCTCAGATGCTCTGTGCAAAGCCACAGGCTGGTACTGCAGCAGGCATCACCTCAGACACGCTGTGCAAAGTCTCAGCCCGGCACTGCAGCAGGCATCACCACAAACGTGCTGTGCAAAGCCACAGCCCAGCACTGCAGCAGGCATTACCTCAGACATGCTGTGCAAAGCCATAGCCCAGCACGGCAGCAGGCATCACCTCAGATGTGCTGTGCAAAGCCACAGCCCAGCATGGTACCAGGCATCATCTCAGATGCGCTGTGCAAAGCCACGGTCTGGCACTGCAGCAGGCATCATCTCAGATGCCCTGTGCAAAGCCATAGCCCAGAACTACAGCAGGCATTACCTCAGATGCGCTGTGCAAAGCCGCCTGTGGCCTGAAGGGTGGGTGGGCAGAAGGGTGTTCTGACGGCACCAATAAACACATCTATACACACAGCAGGACACAGATTTTAGTGAACAGGGTGTGAGACAAATGATGTCTTTTGGTTAAATATGGGGACAAAAGAAATAGGCTAGTCAGAGTGACACTAGCATGGCGAGATATTTTAAAATGTTAATAAATTTCATATATATGTAAGAACTACATTTCTTTTTTTTCTTTTTTTTCTTTTTTTTTTTGAGACAGAGCCTCAAGCTATCCCCCTGGGTAGAGTGCCATAGCGTCACAGCTCATAGCAACCTCCAACGCCTGGGCTCAAGCGAGTCTCCTGCCTCTGCCTCCCAAGTAGCTGGGACCACAGGTGCCCGCCACAATGCCCGGCCATTTTTTGGTTGCAGCCATCATTGTT
>CAUYQV010073461.1:0-14194 GCA_963574575.1 Galagoides demidoff | reverse complement strand
ACTTCCCCATACCCCCGACCACCAATCAAAAATGTATCCCACCCTCCTTCACCCTTCTTGCTTTCTGTACCCCATAAAAACTTGCCGGACCCTGGGTTCAAGGCTCTTCCTCAGTGTGCCTACCAGGAGAGTCCAGGCCTGAGTGCCTGGGCCTGCTAAATAAAGCTCACCTCTTGCTTTTTACATTGGAGTTTGCCTCAGATAGCTTTCTGGGGGCTACTGGGCTATTTGGGAGAATTTCGGGCACAACAATACTAGCATATAAATAGACACCTGAGTTAAATGGAACGGAATAAAGAGCCTAGAAATAAATACATGTATGTATAGTCAACTGATACCTGACAAGGCTGCCAAAAATACATAATGGGGAAAGGATAGTCTCTTCAATAAATTCTGCTGAAAAGACTGGATATCCATATGTAGAGGAATAAAATCGGACCCTTATTTTACACCACCCACAAAAGTCAACTCAAATTGTATTAATGTCCTAAATGTAAGATAGAAACTACAAACTACTAGAGGAAAACATAAAGAAAAACTTCCTTGATAAAGTCTTGGCAATGATTTAGTGATTTATTTTTCATATACATTAAAAACATAGGTAACAATAGCAAAATAAACAAAGGCAACTCCATAAAACTAAAAAGTTTGTGCACAGAAATAGAAACAATCCATAAAATGAAGAGGGGACCTGTAGAATGAGAAGAACATTTGCAAATCATATATCTGATAAGGAATTCATGTCCAAAATATATAAGAAATTCATGCAACTCAATAGCAAAAAAAAATTCAATTAAAAATGAGCCAAGTACCTGTATAAAAGTTTTTCCAAAGAAGACACTCAGTGGCCAAGAGATAAATGAAAAAGTACACAGTCTCACTTATCAAAGGAATGCCAATTAAAACCACAAAGAGATCTCACCTCACCCTAGTTAGGATGACTTTTATCAGAAAGTCCAAAGCCAAAAGATGCTGGTGTGGATCCAGAGATTTGGAATGCTAATAGATACATCATGGGTGGGACTGCAAGTAAGATTCCTCAGAGAACTGAGGTAGACTCACCACTCAACCTAGCCACCCCTCTATTCCTTATTTACCCAAAGGAAAAGAAGTCATTTTATGAATAAGACACCTGCATCTCAATGCATTTTGCATCACAATTACAAAGATGTGGAATTAACTTGAGTGCTCATGATTTCACGGGTATGTTAACAAAATCTGGTCTCAAGAGTTAATGCCTTTTGCAACAATTTGGATGGAACTGGAGTCCATTATCCTAAATGAAGTATCTAAGGAATGAAAAAACAAACACCATCATATGTACCTGCTATTAAATTGGAACTGATTTGCATACATGCACAGAGGGAAGTAAAACTCAGTGGAAACCAAGCAGGGGAGGAAGGGGAGGAGTATGGTAAAGAGCTACCCAACGGCTACAATGAATACTCTCTGGGTGATGGGACACTTACAGCCCTGACTCAAGATTACAAAAGTGATCCATGTAACCCAAAACATTTGTACCTCCATGATATTTTGAAATAATACAAATGCAAACAAATAAGAAATAATCACAAATCCTTCAAGAATAATTTTACTCTCAATATGACAAATCTTTTTTTACAGTTTTTTTCTTGTGGGTAAAGCATATGTGCTAAAAGTAAAGAGATTTGGCTGGTAAATTGCGAAGACATAGAAATCATTGCTATTTTGCTACATTTGTTTGGAATGACCTTTAGAAGGAACTCAGGTACATAGTAGTACTATTGTAAAATTTAAGATCAAGATAAAAAAAAATCCTCTCATATTCAAAATTAAAGAAATTATTAATTTATTTTTATTTCATAGTTTGGTAAATGTTTTAGGATACCACACTGATCTACAGTGACATGAATCTGTAGACATGGATTCTGATACCATAGTTTAGTGGGAGGGGGATGTTAATCAATTAACAACACAGATAATTGTTCAGTACAAAGAAAGGTCAATGACTAAATTACTATCAGCTTTTAGAACGTAATACTAGCCCATCCTATTACAAGTATATCATGATAGTGAGGTGAGAAGACTGAGGAAGTGATATTTGCATGCTATTCTGATGGATGTATGGCACTGAACAGGCAAAGACTAGTTAAGTAAGAGAAACCCACATATATACAGGCCTTGTAGGCTTGTGCTGAAGCACAGCATGGGAGAAAGTGAAGGAAGGGCCCTGGATCTGAAGCTCAGAGGGTACATGGGAGCCAAATAAGGCTGCAGAGAGAAGCAGTCTCCACATTTACATGGGGCAGGGTCTTACCCTCCATAGTCAGTATTTTCACCTGCATTCTGGGAACAGTAGAATACCACTGAGCAAATGAGTGGGAAGATGGGGTCTCCTTTTAAAAAATATTTTTCTGAATGCTGTGCTGAGAATACTCTAGTGAGGAATGGATAAGTCAGGTGTGGAAAGAACAGTGAGAGGGCTAAAAGACATCCGGGCTGTGAAGTGCTGGTGGGAACAACATCCAGTTAGATAGATGTGGATAGTCTTCCTAGGGTCAAACTGATAGGTTTTATAGACAGACTGGACAAAGTGGTGTGCTAGATTGGCTCCAAACATAGATGACTTGGTTTCTTTGCCCTCTCTGCTATCCACTCGCCTTGCTATGTAGCAATTAATGTAATTAATTAATCTTTTTAGAGACAGGGTCTCACCTTGTCACCTACACCGGAGTGTGGTGATGTAACCATAGCTCACTGGCATCTAGATCTCCTGGGCTCAAGAGACCTTCCTGCCTCAGCAATTCAAGTAGTTGAGACTACAGGCACCCACCAGCACACCTAGCTAAGTTTTAATTTTTTCTTAGCGATGGGGTCTCCCTATGTTGCCCAGGCTGGTCCTAAACTCCTGGCCTCCAGAAATACTTCCACTTCAGCCTCCCCAAAACACTAGGTTTACAGGTGATACCAGAAAAGTGGCACCCCAGCCAGCTCAGCCAAGCAGGGCCTGGGGGACCCGCCACCTCTGTCTTGGTGGCAGTAGCCGCCAAAGAAACCAGCAGGCTGGAGCCAAAGGGGAAGCTTTCCTCTCCCACCAGAGACTCCAGTAACAAAAAAGACTGGGCCAATCAGGGGAAAACACTGGCAATTCCTCCAGTACATCCCTGATTGGTCCATTTTCAATCCTGCTCCTGACTGGTCTATTTTATAGACCAATCAGCTAAGCTCTCAGCTCATTGGACAACTGCCCCTATATAAACCCCTGAGCAGAGAGCTGGGGGCAGATCACTGTTCATTCTATGGTCTGTCAACTCATTCATCAAATCCTCAAGACCAAGAACCTGGAAATCCAGTGTTAAAAATCCGGTATCACAGGCATTAGGCACTGGGTCTGGCCGGCCAGGTACTATGAAGTTTTCTCAGCCTCTGCCTCTGGACTTTACCAAGCGCCTAGACATGGCCAAGAGCCGAAAGCAGAAGGGCCTTGGCGGTGGTTCCACCCTCTCCCTGCTCTCCCCTGCATCTCTGCTGTCTCCACAACGACTGGCCTGCAGTGGCCTGCTGGAAGGCACGGCATGTGTGAGGCAGCCCACAGCGCTCAGGCACCCTAGTTAGGCCACTCTAGATTGATGGGCAATCAGCCAGTACACAGGCAGAAGGGCACGCCTGGCCAGCGCAGAGAGCCTGCCGGCTGCTCCCAGCTGGCTCCTTACACACCAGCAATCCCGCGCCTGTTCCCCACTGCAGTTCATGGTGGTCTGTTACGTAGTTACGTGGCAACAGATACTGATACAGGAGCAAGGAGAAAATATTTGAAGCATACTAATTTGTTATGGATTGCATGCTTGGGCCTCCCCCAAATCCGTATGTTGAAATCTTAAGCCCCAGAGGGATGGTATTAGAAAGGGCCTTTGGGAGACAATTAGGTCATGAGGGTGGAACCCTCGTGAATGAGATCAGTGGGAAGAGACACAAGAAAAGCGATTTTTCTCTTGGCCCTGAGAGGATACAGTGAGACGTCATCTGCAGAGCCGGAAGAGGGCCAGCAGGAGACACTGGCCTGGATCACACACCTTTCAGTCTCCAGAACTCTGAAAAATAAATGTTGCTTAAGCCACAACTGGTCTTTGGTGTTTTGTTACAAGCACTCCAAACTAAGAGATTGATGACACACAATTACTATAATAGAAGAATTTAATATAATATGATATAAAGTTCTAACGAAATTGGAAATAGGATAGATAAGATTTGATGGGAGGAAACTGGTAGTCTGGAACCTTCTTAACACATAGTAAGTCAATATTTGTTAAAAGTTGGATTGATACAAGTCTTGGTCCTTAGTAGTAAATAATAGCAAAAGACAAGATTTCGAAGGCATCATACAGACTTTGGGTATATTTTTGAGTTTTGGCATGTGCTTATTGTAAAAATTTTTTTTAATGTTTAAAATCAACCATGATTTTTTAAAAGGAAAATTGAAAAACCATATAGGATGGCAATGCCTAAGAAAAAATACAGAGCTGGCCGTGTCCTGTGCCCTGGAGTATCCTGTTTCCTTGCATTTTTTTGTTGGTTTTGTCCCTATTTTTTTTTTAACTGTCTCACCAGACAATCACAGACAGGAAGATGCAATTGATGGCAGGCACAAAACCGTTCCCAACTGTGACACTGTCAGTTCAAAGTTGCATCTCTTCAAAGAGAATGAAAAGAGAAATTGAACAAAAAGTCCATTCCTGGGGTTTGACTGTGGAGGGCAAGCAGTTAGGGACCAAGCTATTCCCACGTAGCCTGACCTTTGTTTATTGATATGCTTTAGAGTTCTCAGACTTAATTTTTGTTGTAGGATGAGAGTTTGTAGTAAGATTCCCCCCAGGTGAGAGACTGATAGAGAATAAAACTGTCTTCTTTTCTTTTTGATTTAAACTGCAATTGCTTGATATTATTTTTGGATGCTTTCAAATGGTTTGGAAAGGTTACTGAGCATACAGATCATTGAAGAGATTGTTAAATCATCAATCCCTCGAGATTGTGATTCAGTAGGAATGAGATAGGGCCCCAGAATCTATATTATGAGAAAGCTCCCAGATGCTGGGATGTTGACCTGCCAAGACACAATGCCGGAGAGAGTCATGACAACATCCTCATAGGCAAACAATTTTCATCTTTTTTTTTTTTTTTGCCTATGGTAAAAATGGTCTTTGATAACTAGTCCTGCTTTCCAACTACTGTTCCAAAAACATGACTGCAGATCAACCATGCAAGCCTGGAAAAAAGACATTTCTAATAAATTATTTATAAATAATACAAATTGGCAAATATACTTTTGCTTTTCCCTCCTTTCCTAAATCCCATGTCTTCTGGTATTTCACACAGTCAATCTGAGGAACCAAAAAATGGTAAGTCTTAAGTTAGAGGATATGGAAAGCTCAGTTACATCCCTTTAGTACCTGCGGCATGCTACTTGGAAGAAGGAAGCTTAATGCTGCAGGAGAAAAAAAGCCTGTTCGGGAAGAGGCAAAGTCTCCCTCTTGGATAAAGTCGCATTTTCCATTCACGGAGTCAGCAGCGCAGAAGGCAGAGCAGTGTTGGTCCTACTTCGCTGTAGATTTCTTTTGTTGAGCATTACTGGGCTGTTCCTTGTTTTCCAGTTTCTCTGACATCACCAACATTGTCCTGTGAAGTATGTCAGTAGGCATGCTGGTAGGTGGAGAAAAGTGTTTTCTGGATCTATACCCAGTAGAGGAATCGTAGCATCAAATGGCAGGTCTATTTTTAGATCTCAAGTGTTTTCCAAACATCTTTCCAAAAGAATGTATTAGTTTGCATTTCCACTAGCAGTGTACAAGTGTTCCCCTTTTCTCTACATCCACGCCAACATCTCTGGTTTGGGGATTTTGTGATGTGGGCTAATCTTATTGGAGTTAGACGATATCTCAAAGTAGTTTTGATTTGCATTTCTTTGATGATTAAGGATCATGAGCATTTTTTCATATGTCTGTAGGTCATGTGCCTGTCTTCTTCAGAGAAGTTTCTCTTCAAGTCCCTTGCCCACCCTGTTGTTCTTTTCTTGCTAGTACGATTGAGTTCTCTGTGGATATTTGTACCAGAATGTTTATTGCAGCCCAATTCATAATTGCTCAGTCATGGAAGAAGCCCAAGTGCCCTTTGACCCACGAAAGGATTAATAAATTGTGGCATACATACACCATGAAATATTATGCAGCCTTAAAGAAAGATGGAGAATTTATCTCTTACATGTTTACATGGATGAAGCTGGAATATATTCTTCTTAGCAAAGTATCTCAAGAATGGAAGAAAAAGTATCCAATGTATTCAGTCCTACTATGAAACCAATTTATAGTTTTCTTATGAAAGCTATAACCCAATTATAGCCCAAGAAGAAGGGGAAAGGGGAGAGGGAGGGGAGGGGAGGAGGAAGGGTGGGTAGAGGGAGGGTAATTGGTGGGACCACACCTAAGGTGTATCTTAGGAGGGTATATGTGAAATTTACCAGGTGTAGAATATGAATGTCTTAACACAATAAGTAAGAAAACACCGTGAAGGCTATGTTAACCAGTTTGAGGAAAATATTTCAAATTTTATATAAAACCAGCACATTGTACTCTGTGATTACATTAATGTACACAAGTAAAGAAAAGAAAAGTGTTTTTTGGCTCCTGTTTATTTTTTCTTAATTCTTTCTGATTTTTGTTCATATTATCCAATAAGGATGTGTACCTTGCAGAAAATGGAGAAAAGCATAAGAAGAAATGAATATCTGAGTCTTAATCACTGTTTATATATATATATATATATATATTTTTTTTTTTTTTTTGCAGTTTTTGGCCGGGGCATGGTTTGAACCCATCACCTCTGGCATATGGGGCTAGTGCCCTACACCTTTGAGCCACAGGCACCGCCCACTGTTAGTATTTTAATTCATTTCCTTTGTGTATTTTTTAAGTCCATAAAAATTCCTATGTGTTTTCTACTAAATTGGGATCATACTTTATAGGTTTGAGTCGTTTCTTTCTTTTTACTACCATGATGGATATTCTCACATATCATTAAATATCCTCTAACAACAAGGTTTTAACAAGGTTTTCTGTAGAGACAATGTTGCCTTCTGTTGCCCAGGCTGGAGTGCAGTGGCATCAGCATAGCTCACTGCAGCCTTCAATTCCCAGTCTCAAGTGATCCTCCTGCTTCAGACTCTTGACTAGTTAGAACTACATGCCACCACACCCGGTAATTTTTCTGATTCTTTTTAGAGAAAGGGGTCTTGCTATGTTGCTCAGGCTGCTGTAGAACTCCTACTTCAAGTGATCCTCCTGCTTCAGCTTCCTGAGTTGCTGAGGTTACAGGAGTAAGCCACTGTGCCCAGCTCAATAATAAACTTTCTCAAGCTTTTAGTGCTGTAGAATTTTCATCTTTATCACATTTGATAATTTCTTGAACTAAGCCTCTATTTCTAGAGACTTTTTTTCTACTTTGACATGTTGCTAGTAGACATTTTAAAATTATGTATTTGTTTTTAATTTCTGATTTTTTAACTTAAAATTTTATTTTACACATTTACTTCCAGAGTTATTTGGTCTTTTATTGGCAAAAATAATTTTGATATTTCTATATATTTTTGTCAAACTGTTAATACTCTGTTATTTCTTTGAACATATCCATATTCATTATTTTGTAATTCCAATCTTTTTTCTTTTTTGAGACAGAGTCTCACTTTGTCGCCCTGGGTAGAGTGCCCTCTCTCCCTTCCTTTCTTTCTTTCTTGTCTTTTTCTCCCTCTTGTATATTTCTGAGCTTGTGGGAAAATAAGAACTTTTTGTAAGGCCAGAAATAAGAGAAAAGCTCAAATATAGAGAATATTAAAGTGCTAGAAATGATGTTTGCTGTGAGGATATTTAAATATTTCTAACTGCCAAGAGCCTAAATTGGCTAATCTCAAGGGAACAGACGACAAAGCTTGGGCCCCACAGGTGGGAAAGCAGAGCCAAGCCCCAGAAAAGGGGAGCACACCCATATGGGGGATTTTAAGATTATTTGCTGGCTTGGAGCCTGTGGCTCAATCGGCTAAGGCACCAGCCATGTACACCTAAGGTGGTAGGTTCGAATCCCCAGCCCTGGCCTGCCAAACAACAATGATGGCTGCAACCAA
The DNA here is from genome assembly GCA_963574575.1 of Galagoides demidoff. Lineage (NCBI taxonomy): Eukaryota > Metazoa > Chordata > Mammalia > Primates > Galagidae > Galagoides > Galagoides demidoff. The sequence continues at coordinate 6,048 of CAUYQV010073461.1, read as the reverse complement.
AAAATGGCCAGGCGTTGTGGCGGGCACCTGTGGTCCCAGCTGCTTGGGAGGCGGAGGCAGGAGACTCACTTGAGTCCACGAGTTGGAGGTTGCTATGAGCTGTGATGCCATGGCACTCTACCCAGGGGGATAGCTTGAGGCTCCGTCTCAAAAAAAAAAAAGACTATTTGCTGAACTCAGCCTCTACTGGGCACCAAGACAAAAATAAAACAAAGCAAACAAATGAACTATACACACACACACTTATACGTATTTATTATATATAACACATTACATACACATAGTGAAGATATATAATAATGTATATATTATATGTAATATATACACATAAGGTATATATCATGATATATATTATATATATACATAGTGCGGAGTTGTGAAAGGCTTCTAAGTACCTATAGTATTTTGTTTCTTGGTTTCTTGGGTGCCAGCTTCACAGATATGCTTAGCTTGTGAAAATTCATTGAAACCTTCCTATATGGTATGTACATATTTCTGTGCATATATAGTATACTTTAACTGAAAGTTAAAAAAAAAATCGTATTACCTATATGGCTTCCTCCCAAATTAAGAATGTTTGTTTTAATTTGGACTCAAGGTGGTAAAGTCCCACATTCCAGGCAGAAGAAAGTGCACACTTGTTTTGGAGATACGTAAATTAAAAACAATATTTATAAAATTCTAAAATTAATAAATACTGTGAGAAATGAGTCACCATGAGAAAGATTTAGTAGAAATACATTTCAGAATCAGACCTGCCTTGACATTCAATATTGGAATTACAGGATGGGCATGGTGGCTCATGCCTATAATCTTAGCACTCTGGGAGGCCCACACAGGTGGATTGCTTGAGCTCAAGAGTTTGAGACCAGCCTGAGTAAGAGTGAGACCCCCTCTCCAGCTACTTGGGAGGCTGAGGCAAGAGGATCATTTAAGCCCAAGAGTTTCAGCTTGCTGTGAGCTATGAAGCCACAATGCTCTATCCACGGTGACAAAAAAGTCTTTTTTTGAGACTCTGTCTAAAAAAAAAAAAAATTGGAATTATATGACAATGAATATGAGTATGTTCAAGAAATAAGAGAGTATTGACAGTTTGACAGAAACATAGAGAAATATCAAAATTATTCTTGCCAGAATAGAAGATCAAATGGTAACTCTGGAAGTACATGTATAAAATAAAATTTTAACTTAGACAATCAAAATTTAAAAAATATATATAATTTTAAAATGTCTACTATCAACATGAAAAAGTAGGAATAAAAAAATTTATCTTAACATATTTTGTCTCTAAATATATATAAGGTACATCTTTATATAGATATCTTGGATATCTGTATAATGATATCCACTATATCTAAAGTATTATCATTTTAATATGTAATCACTATAAAATCATTAATGAGATAATTAATAGTTTTCATATAAATCTTTGAAATCCTGAATATATTTTACTCTTATAGCAATGTCTATTTGGAGTAGCCACTTTTAGACAATTCTCTATGTATGGACTCACACACATGCACACATAGATTTTATTTTCTTCCACTATGTATAAGTGGACAATGGTCCAAGTTGGAATATAGAATACAACACTCTTCATGTAGATAGCTATGTAACTATATAGTATTAATTTAAAGAACAGATGTGTATAATTTATTGAACTTTATCTCCACTGAGAAGAGAAATAGTTAGTTTTCTTTTTCCTATTTCAAACAAGGTTTCAAGGAACATCCTTTTTTTTTTTTTTTTTTGCAGTTTTTGGCCAGGGCTGGGTTGAACCTCTTCAGCATATGCGGCTGGTGCCCCACTCCTTTGAGCCACAGGTGCTGCCCAGGAACATCCTTTTATACAAAACCTATGTGTGCTTGTATATTTCCAAAGCATAGAGTTTAGGATCTGGATTTGCTTTGCAATGGATGGTTTTAACAGCAGATTAGACACAACTGAGGAACTAGTTAGTGAACTGGAAAGAAATCTGAAGAAGTTACCTAGAATGCAGGGCCAAGAGACAAAGAAATGACAAATATAAAAGAGTGGTTAAAATATATGAATGCTATAGTTACATGTATCTTAACAAAGGCAAAAGAAAGAATGGGGAGTAGGGTCGTTCACAAAAATAATGCCAAAGTTATCCCTACAATTGTTCAGACAGCAGTCCTCAGATGAAAAATTTAAGTGAATCCTAAGAAAAATAACTGAAAAGAAACTCATCTTGGCACTCTGTAGTGACCTTATAGTACACTGAAGACAGAAGATCTTACAGTTACAGTCCACTAAAAAAGAAAAAGACAAAAATCACCTACAAAAGGAATAATTATTAGACTGACAGCTGGCTTCCTGCAGAAACAGTAGAAGACAGAGTTATGAACTAAGATTTATTGAGTACTAAGAGAAAATACCTGTCAATCTATAAAGCACAACCATGATATGAAAACATTTTCAGACAAAAACCGAGGGAGTTTACAAACAGTAGGCCCTCCCTAAAGGAATATATCAGGAATACATTTAGGTAGGAAAAACAATAATTCCACAACTTATGTTTAATTTGAAAATGGTATTAACTAAGAAAAGGACATGAAGGCTATGTTAACCAGTTTGATGAAACTATTTCAAATTGTATATAAAAACAGCACCCTGTACCCCATGATTGTATTAATGTACACAGTTATGATTTAATAAAAAAATTAAAATCATGATAATTTTGATAAATCCAAACAGAGTTGATGACATATAATAACAAATCTAATTTGTGAGGTTAAAAAAATCATGATAATCCTGAATTCTGGACAATAGAGTCTAATTTAAAAGAATAGATGAGTGGAGCTCGTTTAAAGTCCAGATCTTCTCTAGGAGAAGAATGAAAAGATATTGAATAACTTTAGACATCTTCAGTTAAAAATGTATGTTACAATTTCTAGAGCAATCCCTAAAAGCATAGGCACTAAATGCAAAACATCAGAATCAGCAAATGTTAAAAAAGAAATGGAAAAAAATAAAACTCAGGTCAAAAGGCATTGAGAAGGGGCAAATAAACACACACACGCAAAGAAAAGTACAACTACGCACCAACTATGCAGAGAAAAATAAAAATATCTGCACCCATAATCAGTAAAGACTAAACTCCCCACTAAAATTCAGAGACTCTTCTCTGCATAAAAAAATGACTACATTTTAAAAGATAATCACCTAGAATAGAGGTTATAGGAAGGTTTAAAATAAAAATATAGAACAAATGCCCATGGAAACTAATGAAAAGGAAGTTGGTAGGGGTATAAAATACAAGACAAAATCATCTTAAATTAAAAAGCATTATAAAAGATAAAGACGATTTTTTATATATTGACAAATGTTTTATTCCCTAGAAACATATGTTATTAACTTGTATGCACCTTGCTAAATAGACCTAAAATAAATACACTAGAAAATTTATAAAAACAACATAGAGAAAGTGGAAAAATCCTCCAGCATATTGGGCTATTTTAATATAGGTCTCTAAGGTATGGCTGGGAAGTCAACTAAAAATAAGGCTATAGAAGTTTTAGACAACATAATTAAGAGGTGGGATGTAATAGATATATTTAAAACATTTTTCTGGGAACACACAGGATATTTATAAAAATCAATGACATAGTGGGCCAGAAATGCTTTTATTATTATTGTTGTTGCTTAATATTTCTTTTTTTATATTATAATGAATTATTTTTTATTAAATCTTAACTTTGTACATTGATGCATTTATGGGGTTCAGGGAATTGCTTCGATATACAATGTGAAATGCTTACATTGAACCAAGTAACACATCCATCACAATTATACTCATTGCTTAATAGTTTTGAAATGTACCATTGCATCATGCACATTAGGTGAGGTCCCCCTGAATACCCTTCCTTCTCCCGTATCCCCTCTCCCCACCCCTCTCTCTCCTTTTCCCTTCTACTTTATGGTCTATAGTTATTTTTGCCAATTGTATGATTGTGTAGGTGGTTATATATTGATTTCATAGTAGTATAGAGTACATCAGATACTTTTTTTCCCATTCTTGGGATACTTTACTAAGAAGAATATGTTCCAGTTCCATCCAGGTAAACATAAAAGATGTGAAGTCTCTGTCTTCTTTTATGGCTGCATAGTATTCCATGGTGTACATATACCATAATTTGTTAATCCATTCATGGGTTGATGGGCACTTGGGCTGTTTCCATGTCTTAGCTATTATGAATTGGGATGCAATAAACATTCTGGGTCAAATGTCTTTGTTATAAAATAATTTTTGATCATCTATACCTAGTAGAGGAATTGCAGGATCAAATGGTAGGTCTACTTTTAGTTTCTTGAGTGTTCTCCAAACTGCTTTCCAAAAAGGCCATATTAACTTGCATTCCCACCAGCAGTGTAGAAGTGTTCCTTTCTCTCCACATCCATGTCAAAATCTGTAGTTTTGGGATTTTATGATGTGGGCTAATCTTACTGGAGTTGGATGATATCTCAAAGTGGTTTTGATTTGCATTTCTCTGATGATTAAGGATGATGAGCATTTTTTCATATGTTTGTAGGCTGTGTGCCTGTCTTCATCAGAGAAGTTTCTGTTCAAGTCTCTTGCCCACGTAGAAATGGGGTTATTTATTCTTTTTCTATTGATTAGTTTGAGTTCTCTTTAGATTCTAGTTATCAGACCTTTGTCAGAAGCATAACATGCAAAAATCTTCTCCCATTCTGAAGGTTGTCTGTTTGCTTTACTTACTGTGCTCTTGGCTGTGCAAAAGCTTTTTAGTTTGGTCAGATCCCAGTAATTTATTTTTGGTGTTGCTTCAATTGCCCGGGGGGTCCTCCTCATAAAATATTCTCCCAGGCCAATTTCTTCAAGTGTTTTCCCTGTACTCTCTTCTAGTGTTTTTATAGTTTCATGTCCTAAGTTTAAATCTTTTATCCAGTGAGAATCAATTTTTGTTAATGGTGAGAGGTAGGGGTCCAGTTTCAGTCTTCTATAGGCCGCCAGCCAGTTCACCCAGCATCATTTGTTAAATAGAGAGCCTTTCCCCTACTGAATATTTTTGCTGGGCTTATTGAAGATCAAATGACAATAAATAGCTGTGTTCATCTCTTGATTCTCTATTCTATTCAATAAATCTACCAATCTGTTTTTGTGCCAGTACCACGCTGTTTCGATCACTATAGATTTACAATATAGCCTGAAGTCTGATAATATGATACCTCATGATTTGTTCTTATTTCTGAGTAATGTATTTGCTATTTGAGGTTTTTTCTGATTCCATAAATGAAGTACTATTTTTTCAAGTTCTTTAAAGTATGACAATAGTGCTTTAATAGGGATTGCATTAAATCTGCTTGGGATATGGTTATGTTTTTCCATTTTTTAATATCTTCAGCCATTTCTTTTCTCAGAGTTTTATAGCTCTATTTATAGAGATCTTTCACATCCTTTGTTAGGTAAATTCCCAGATATTTCATCTTCTTCGGCACTATTGTAAAAGGAATAGGGCCCTTGATTGTTTTTTCAGCTTGACTATTGTTGGCATATATAAAAGCTACTAACTTGTTAAGTATTGATTTTGTATCCTGAGACACTGCTGTATTCCTTGATCACTACTAAGAGTTTTAAAGTTGAGTCCCTGGGATTTTCCAGGTATAGGATCATGCCATCAGTGAAGAGTGAGAGTTTGATCTCCTCTGACCCTATTTAGATACACTTCATTGTCTTCTCTTGCCTGATTGTGATACTTAAAACTTTCATTACTATGTTAAATAGCAGTGGAGACAGTGGGCATCTTTGCCTTGTTCCTGATCTGAGTGGAAATGTTTTTAATTTTATACCATTCAATATGATATTGGCTGTGGGTTTGCTGTAAATGGCCTCTATCAGTTTAAGAAATGTCCCTTCTATGCCTATTTTCTTAAGAATTCTGATCATGAAAGGATGCTGGATATTATCAAAGGCTTTTTCTGAGAATTGAGAGAATCATATGGTCTTTTTTTTTTCTTTTATTGATGTGATGTATTATATTTATAGATTTACGTATGTTGAACCAA
>CAUYQV010073460.1:0-21215 GCA_963574575.1 Galagoides demidoff | reverse complement strand
CCAGGAAAAGACCCAACTAAAAAGGAGAATTTCAGACCAATTTCACTAATGAATATAGATGCAAAAATTCTCAACAAAATCCTAGCCAATAGATTACAGCCTATCATTTAAAAAGTCATACATCACTATCAAGTAGGTTTTATCCCAGGGATGCAAGGCTGGTTTAACATTCACAAGTCCATAAACATTATCTACTGGATTAACAGAAGCAAAAACAAAGACCATATGATCCTCTCAATAGATGCAGAAAAAGCATTTGATAAAATCCAGCATCCTTTTCTAATTAGAACACTGAAGACTAAATGGCACATTTCTGAAACTCATTGAAGCTGTCTATGACAAACCCACGGGTAATATTTTACTGAATGGAGTAAAACTGAAAGCTTTTCCTCTTAGAACTGGAGCCAGATAAGATTGTCATCTGTCGCCATTACTATTCAATGTAGTGCTGGAAGTTCTAGCCAATACAATTAGGCAAGACAAGGAAATAAAGGGCATCCAAATGGGAGCAGAGGAGGTCAAACTCTCCCTCTTTGCTGACGATATGATCTTATACTTAGAGAACCCCAAAGACTCAACCACAAAACTCCTGGAAGTCATCAAAAAAAAAAAAAAATACAGTAATGTCTCAGGATATAAAATCAATGTCCACAAGTCAGTAGCCTTTGTATACACCAATAACAGTCAAGATGAGAGGCTAATTAAGGACAAGAAGTCACCCAGGTACTCTTGAGAGATTATACCATGGTTTGGGCTTCCACTACAGATTGGGTCAGACAATGGGCCAGTATTCATCTCCAAATTGGTCCAGAAGACAGCTAAAATTCTTGGCATCACCTGGAAACTCCATGCAGCCTACCACCCACAAAGCTCGGGAAAGGTGGAATGTATGAATAGAACTATCAAAACCAGTTTAGGGAAAGTATGCCAGGAGACAAACTTACAGCAGGTAAGCACCCTCCCTTTGGTGTTACGATTAGGTGTACTCCTACTAAGAGGACAGGATTCTCACCATATAAGATCTTATATCATAGGCCACCCCTTTTACTGTGGAGCTTGTTAGGATCCCCCTGGGAATTGGGAGAGGTAGAATTAAGGAAGCAGTTGCAGGCACTGGGAAGGGTGGCAGAGGCAGGGTCAGGATGGGTGAATGAGAGATGTCTTGTTAGTTTGTTTTCCCCTGTTCACCCTTTCTCCCCAGGAGCTATGGTGTGGGTCAAGGATTGGAACGTGTCTCCCCTGAGGGCGAGGTGGAAAGGCTCTTACACCATTATCCTGACCACACCTACTGCTGTGAGAGTAGTAGAAATTCCTGCCTGGATCCATTATAGCAGAGTGAAGCCTGCAGGGGAACTGAAGGAGGACCCACCCCCACCTAACAGGAGCCGGACCGAGCAGGACACGACAGCAGCAGCTGACCCTGAGTTCCTGGGGCATGGACTTCACACTCCTGGATCTTAGAAAGCTGCCTCAGACCCTGACAACTCCCTCAAGCTGGTGTTGTGGAGAACGGCAAGCCCTGCTCCAGTCACACCTCAGGAGCTGACTGGTCCACACACAGCTGAAGCATGAGGATCTACGTCGTGGGACTTTCTTTATTGAACTCATGAGAGCTAAGTGTACTTTAGTTTATGCAAATATTCAGGATGCTAATGTAGAAAATTGCAATCAATGTATCCATAAAGTAACCAAAGTAGGCCAGAGAGTGACAAGTGTTCTATTGTTTTATAGTTACTATGAATGTACAGGGACTCAGTGAGGGGCTTACTTATAATTCTACTGAATATAAGGTGTGTGACCCTGGGGATGGCCAACCCCATGTTTGCTACAATCCCGCAGAGCTACCCAATTACTATGAGTTTACTATCAGAACAGAATCAGTGGGTTGGAGAGCTGAGAGGAAACTTCTAGTAGCAAGAACTCAAGGCTGTGGAAATCCAACCCAGGTGTCTCTTAAATCTGACACATGCCAAGTGCTTAAACTTGCACATAGCAAGCAGGGAGTGTCGTGTGGATTGCTTGACTGGGAAAGGTCTTATAGGAGAAACCAGAAGTATCTGTGCTCTATAGACTACCCATGTGCTGAATGTGCATACTGGTCATGTGTAATAGAAGGCACCTGGAGTATTAAAGATGACAGCCAGAAAGAGTTCAGTGCTAGAAAAAGGGGAATCTCCAGCTGATTGCACTACTGAAACGTGCAACCCCTTGATTCTACCTACAAGAAATCCCTCCAACCCTAAGTGGGCAAAAGGACTAGTTATGTCTCTGGGAATAGATGGCACCAGCCTAGATTCAATATGTCAGTTAAGGGTCAGTAGACAGGTTGCCTCCTGTCAGGCCAGTCGGGTGGCTGTTTACCATACCTTCTATGATGAATTAGAACAGCCTGTGCTGCCACTCCCAAAAAGCACAAAGAATTTGTTCTTTCAATTAGCTGAAAGTGTGGCACAGTCCCTGAATGTAATTTCTTGCTTTATATGTGGAGGAACTATGACAGATCGGTGGCCATGGGAAGCTAGAGATCTTACTCCCACTGAGCCTAACCCAGACATTGCTCCATATTGGAGAAATCTGAAGGACAATGTGTGGGTCTTGAAGACCCCGATTATTGGACAATACTGCCTAGCAAGAAGTGAAGGGAAAAATCTCACTGTGCCAGTAGGACAGCTACATTGCCTAAGTCAAAGACTGCACAATGCTACTATTGGAATAATTGTCTGGTGGGGACTGGATCGGACAGAGCTAAATCCCCTAGACTGGTTCCCTGAACTCAGAGATGCCTGGTGGGCATCTAGGATTCTCATGAAACTGGAGTGCCCCTCAGGAAATATATTGGATTTGTGGGGATAAGGCATATGCCCAGTTACTTGACCAATGGACAGTCAGTTGTATCATACACTTTATAAAGCCCTCTTTCTTTCTACTGCCCATCAAGGCAGGGGAACTATTTGGGCTTCCAGTAGCCACCCCAGAGGAAGAAGTCCTACAGCATCATTGACACTTACAAATAGGGGAATGGAAAGAGGATGAGTGGCCCCCAGAAAGAATAATACAATACTATGGGCCAGGCACATGGGCAGAGGATGGGTCGTGGGGTTACTGAACCCCTACCTATATGCTAAATCGTATCATATGATTGCAGGTGGTCTTAGAAATAATCACTAATGAGACCAGGAAAGCTTTGACCCTCCTTGCCCACCAGCAAACTCAAATAAGAAATGCTGTATATCAAAACAGATTTGCTTTGGATTATTTACTTGCTGCAGAAGGAGTATGTGGAAAGTTCAGTCTGACCAACTGTTGTCTGGAAATAGATGATCCAGGTCTGGTGGTGGAAAATATAGCTAATGAAATTTCCAAATTGATAGGTGTGGCATGGATTTGATCCAAAAGCCATCTTTGGAGGATGGTTCTCTGCTTTTGGAGGTTTTAAGACCCTTATACTAGGAGTCTTGCTGTTATTGGGTTATTTCCTTCTCCCATGCTTATTACCGGTATTACTCCAGGTGGTGAGGAGCCTAGTGAGTTCAGCTGTGTCTCAATGAGGCCCAGGTGGAGCATATTACATGCACCACCAGTGAACTGTGACACAGGTTGGTGAGGATGATGATGAGACTCCGTAACAGGCTGTTCTGAGTCTCAAAGGGGGAATGAAGCATGAGAGTAAAAAGCAGAGCTAAAGATCTGTCCTAGCCACCCTGTGTAGGCATTAGCCAGGCTGCAGAGGTTTCTGCTATTTGTATGGTCCTCCCTTGACGTGCGCAGGCCCTAGACTGTAGCCTTGTAACTTCCTTAGGCTTCTGTTGCCTTTGAAGGCAGGTAGCCTGACAGGTCTTAAGGTCGCAGACAAATCTGACCTTCCCCCTGAGTCCCGGGACCTTCAGATTATGTCATCCCTCACTCAGTTTTATGACCCTCATGTGTATTCTAGCCCTGAAAAGTGGATAAAAGAGAGGCAGAAGATTCAGGCGGGCCCTCGGTTTTTGAGACACTAGTCTTCCGAGTTTCCCTGGCCACAGAAATAAAGCCACTTCTTCTGATAACTGGTGCCTAGAGTCTTCTGTCTGCATCAGTTTCCTGCTACACTTTCACTAACTTCTCTTCCATGGTCCCAAACTTTTCCTGTTTATCTCTAAAGACCTCTGTTGCTTTTCTCTCTCTCCTTGTAGTTTGTGTGCTTTGCTTGAATATTGGCAAAAGATTGCTTTATATATTTATGGTACTGGCTCTTTCCGGTATTTTTCAGATTATTATTAGGCCTAGACTAAAGTAGAAAAATACCAGTTAACTCCTAGCAAATTTCTGGGCTGCAAGCCCTCAAAAAAATGGAGTAAGTCTGGTTCACTCCCAAGATAGCTGGGAAAGTACTCACTGACTTCTTGCTTAACTAACTCCCCTGAGAAATGGACTGGGAAGTACCAAGTTTCCCCAGACTGACCTTTGAGACCTACCAGGTGGGAAAAGTACTGAAACAAAGAATATGGCTAACTAACCACAAAATTCTGCTTCTGTACTGTTGCAGGAAGATGAGGCACGTTTATAAGAGGAAGGGCTTTATTTACCAGCCGGGAGCTTACAGCATAGATTTCCAAATGGCTGTGCTCCCTGACTGTCTTGGTCTTTCCCTTTTTATTGACAGTCAAAAAGTTCCACCCCACAGGTACCCTTCTCATTGGACAGTTTGAATCAAGTGGGAGATGCTATTCCAGCCCCTACAGAACTACAGAATTTCACAGAACTTGGAAATTTCCAAGTTACAAATTCCCAAGAGCTGAGTCACCATGGAGAGGACCTTGAGAAGACCTGTTCTCCAGACCTCACCCTTCTTAGGTATGCTCTCTCAGTACAATGCTTGCTAACCTACACGAATGCACCTGGGAAACCTGCATGCCAACGAGGATACAGACCAAGTCTTAAAAACCCAACCCCTTAAGCATTTGGGGCTGTTCTCTGAACCCCTGTGTTAGGTGTGAGGCAGTCACGGGCCAGCTCTTCAATAAAGGGACTCTGCTGTGAATTTGGCTTATTTGGCAGTGTGGTCTTTGTGGAACTCCTGGGCATAACAGTTATAAGTATGTTTCGAAAGGTCCTTTTCATTACCTTTCACTGCAAAATTAAATTCAATTGGCTTTTCCACATGTTTGAGAAAAAGCTGAATTATGTTAACAGAGGTTAAGAAGTCAGCTCCAACAAAGGTCAAAATAACTTCCCAACATGGTTTCTCTGGGCAACCAGGAACCTATGAAGGGAAGCCCAAGGCAACCCCCCAGTCAAAAATTTTTCTAAAATATACATAGGCTAGAGTTCAGTCTCCTTAAAAGAAAAAAGGACTGACCACATCAAAGTGATGCCAAGGTCCCAGAGTCAGCCTCAGATTGCTGAGCTCTCAGGTATGCCACAGAGCAGAGGCCAAGAGGGCTAGGGAGTGGGTATGGATGTGGATGTCTTTTTAGACTGACCAAAATGTCACAGTTATCTGTACTCATTTCCATAGCTGAAAATGAAAATAATTAGAAAAACAGGGTTTGGTTGGGACGGCTACTTGGCATTATCTATCAACATGCAAAATGCACATATTCTTTTACCTACCATGTCACTGTTACAGGTTACATATTTATCTTATAAATATAGCCACAATGTACATGAAAGTTTTGATTTTGGGTTTTTGAGACAGAATATTGCTCTGTCACCCAGGCTAGAGTGCAGTGGTGTCAGCCTAGCTCACAGCAACCTCAAACTCTTGGGCTCAAGCAATCCTTCTGCCTATGCCTCCTGAGTAGCTGGGACTACAGGAGCCCTCCACAACACCCAGCTAATTTTTTCTATTTTTAGTAGGGGGGGTCTCACTGTTGCTTAGGCTGGTCTCCACTCCTGAGCTCAAGGGATCCTCCCGACTCAGCCTCCCAGCATGCTTGGATTACAGAAATGACCCACTGCTACCAGCCCACAAGACATTTTTATAAGCACTGTTTATTATAGCACTGTCTATAGTAGCAAAATATCAGAAACAATTTAAAAGTCCACCATTAGGAAGCTAGTTAAATCAAACATGGCATATGCACATTATAAAGTACTTACTACATGTCCATTAAAAAGAGCAAGTAGGATTTATGATGCTGGTACAAAAACACTGGTAAGTTATATTGTTAAGTGAAAAAAACAGGTGAGTGTAACATCACACAGCTTATGTAAACGGAGGTAGGGGAAACACGTGCTTGTACATAAAGTCTAATAGGAAGGATACACAGGAGATCACACCATGGCTGTTCTTATGAAGTGGACCAGGGGAGAAAGACACATACCCTTTTGCAATGTTTGAATGTTTTAATTATATGTATGCATTTTCTAGATTTACCAAATATTAACATTTCCAAAAACAGGGCTGGGAATGAATTGTGGCTAAGAAATCTACATATGGGTTACATGGAGGTGAAAGGTCACCACTTTCATCCCTAGGATCTGGGGGGCATTCAAAGGAGTGACTATGGGATGGAAGGCAACAATGACACAAAGGGAAGTGCCTCAGTGAGCTAGGGCCTGAGGAGCTAGAGTACCCAGGGGGCAACGTGAACTGGAAAGAGCTTCAGCGCAAGATCATCGTCCCCTGCAAGGCAGTCTACTGAGAGCCTAGATAATCAGGAGTCTCCGACTTCAGTGCTAAAAAAGTGTCCAGAACTCTGGTTTGGAGCCTCAAGGTGGTGACATCTTACTGGTGGCAAATATGGGTCCACAGAGAAAGGATCTAATATATTTGGCCTCAAGTTTGGTTAAAGGAGTGAGCGATCAAGTTAAGCAATTACTCTTTTAGTAATAAAACAAGCCGTAGAATTAGAGCAGACTGCTGCACTGGTGCCCCTTAAAATCTGGCTCTGACACCGATGCCCCAAAAGGAGGGAGGCTAAGAAAAGATGCGCATTGGTGCATGGTCTGTCGAGGCCCCAGTGTGTTCAGCTCTTCTTGCGCAGTTGGCTGCCCTGCGCACGGCCCAGGACCGGCCCCAGCACGCTGGGCCGGAAGAGGCTGTCACTGACCCTGCGCTTCGGCTTCTCATGGGGCACGGCGGGGAGCCCCGGGGGCAGCGCCCCAAACACTGCACGCTCAGCCTCCCGGCGGTCAGCCTCTACGTGGTGGTCGATGTCCCGGAACTCACTCTCTGGCTCCATCAGCGACAGCCTGGGGAGCTAAGGACCCAGCAGCTGCCTTAGTCCTCCCACGCCTCCCATGCCTCCCACCCACACACCTGCCAGGGCCCTTGCCTGCATTCTTCTAGGAGTGGCAGTGGGAGGGCACAGGCTGGGGCAAAGACAGGAGGATGGGGGACATTGGTGAGCCCCCTCAGGTCCTATTCACTCTGAGTGTCTCCATGGACCTGGCCCCTCAGGTAAGGCAACCCTCCCAAAGTTTCGGGATGCTTTGAGCCTCCTTCCAGGGGACCTTGAGTGACAGCCTTTCCCAAACATTCCTTTGAAGTGGCCAGGGTCAGAGTACCCCTATCTGGGCTTGTTTGGTGTCCAACGTGAACAGGCTGGCTGCCAAGACCCTGGCATGCCTTTTGGTGAGAAGGACTGACAACTCTCCCCTACTCCCAACCCCACCCCTGTAGCATTCCTTCCCTGACCAGCCTCCTTGAGCCTATTCAACCTATAACTTGACCTCAAAAGGGGCCCACAGGTTCCCAAAGGGATAACATTGGCGTCTCTTGTGTTTCTCCTGTTGGTGGTAGGTGACAGAATCAGGTGGGGCTAATGCTGTGCCCTGGAACTCATGGCTGGCTCCTCAGGATGTCCCGGAAGCTCCCTCCCCTCCCTTCCCAGGCAGCAGCCTGCAAACCTGCCAAGTTCTCCAGTGGGGACCTGAGAGGTGAAGGCTGAGCCATTAGGGATGCCCAGACTGGTGGGAGAAGCCCCAGCACGTCAAATGTTACTGAGGCACTGAGAACAGGAGGAGCGTCTGGGGTAGGGTGAGGAGGTGGCTACAGCCAGCCTACTTTGTTCATCCTGTCCAGACCTCCTGGAAGAGGGAGATTACCTGAGGCGGGACTCACCGGCACGTAGTGCACCACCTTGTCTACCACATTGTCAGCTACACCCTTCAGAGCATCTGATAGGGACATGGCCCTTCCCTTGGTGGAGGGGACAGCTCGGGCTGGTGTGAGGTGCAGCACCCTTCCTGCTGTGCCCAGCACAGCCACAGGTGCCCATGTCACAGCTGAGATGGTGCTCTGGAGGGCCTTCTGCAGGGTGTGTGCCACACTTCCCAGAAGGCCTCGAGGACTGGGCAGGGCTACCTAGGGGACCAAAGTAGGGTCAGTGCCTCCTGTAGCAATGTCACTGATCCTTCCCCTTCCCACCAGCCACAGAGCTAGAGGGGAAAGCATGGGCACACCAAATTGGAAAAACTTTAGACCCATCCCTAACTGTGTGGCCTTGGACAGGTCATATCCTATCTCTCAACTTCAGTTTCTTCAACTGCAAAATGGAGCAATAACCTCTGCTCTGCCTAGAGAGTGACATGGCTGCATTTCATTAGCGAAGAGGAAGAGGGGAGGAGTAGTACATCCATATGTCCCTGGGTCTGGGGAGGAAGCCCTATCTTTCCCACCTCACAACAGGCTTTGGGGCCTACAGGCTCCCACTCTCTCCCTCACCTCACTGAACTTGTTCTCCTCAGCTTTTAATTCTTCCTCCTCCGTGTCCTCCTCCTCTGTGTCCGTCTGGTCATCATGGTCCTCCTGGGCAGTGGTAAGCTTGTGCAGCCAGGGTGCCCGCACCTCATTCTTCTGCTGGGATACCACCTGCATGGCCACTGACACACCCCACTGGGCCAGGCCGCTCTAAGGAGTAAGGGCAGCAGACTGCTGGCTTGGTAGCCCCTGCTGCAGGCTAGGTGGCCCCAGCAGAGCCATCATCCCCCAGGTCAGGATCAGGGTCAGAGTGGAGAACAGGGCCTGGCCCCAGTAGACTTTTCTTAAAATTTCATTTCGAGGTACCTCTCATACTATAAAGCACATGCATCTGTAGCATACAGCTATAAATATTTGCAAGTATATGCCTGTATCACTACCGCAGATCAAGATACAGACCTCTTTCAATACCCCAGAAGACTCCCTGTACCCTCACTCAGTCCATACTCCTCCAAGAGTGACAGTTCTGGGGAAGGCAGACCTAAGGTTCTGCCCACTACAGCCAGGCCAGGATGAGTGATCCTCAGTACAGGGGATGGAGAAACTCTCATTCCTACTGAGGGATTTGCTTGAATGAATGACACAGGCATGGCAATACTTTTAAGAATATTACTTAGGTTGAGGAGAGGAGGAAAAAAGAATCTGAAAAGACATTTTGGAAGAACTGAAGGAAGTATAATATAAATTTAGGTGGTTTAAGCCAGGGCAAACTTTTTCTCCAAAGGAGCAATAGTAAATATTTTTAGGCTTTGCAGCTCATGTGATCTCTGCTGCAGCTACTCAACTATTCTGTTGTACTGCAAATACAGCCACAGACAAATGTGTAACAAATGAGCTTGGCTGTGTTCCAATAAAATTTTATTTATAAAGTTTGGCCCACAAGCTAGATTAAGGACCTCTGTTTTAAGCTATGCTACAGGCACTCAGAGGAAGCTGGCATGAAAATGATTTATAAAATACACAAGGTTTTGATTAAACTTGGATGAATAGATAGAACTTGAATATGCAGGAAGAATAATCAAAAAGATGAAATTAACAATTTTTATGATACTGAGGCCACGCCCTCAAGTGTTTTAAGCAGAGAATTTTAGATGGGGAACATGCTTAAAATAGAGCTAGTTTGAGTAGGGTAAAAAGCTGGGTGTAATGGTTCACACCTGTAATCCTAGATCTCTGGGAGGCCAAGACAGGTGTATAGCTTGAGCTTATGAGTTCGAGACCAACCTGAGCAAAAAGCAGGACCCCTGTGTCTACTAAAAATAGAAAAACTAAGGCAAGAGGATCATTTGAGGCCAAGAGTTGAAGGTTATTGTGATCTATGAAATCACGGCACTCTACCCAGGGTGACAGCTTGAGACTCTGTCTCAAAAAAAAAAAAAAAAAAATACTACTCAAATGGTCGCTGAAAAGTGGTCATCTTGTTTCCTGACCTCTATGCTTTAATATTGTTTTCATTTCCTTTTTTGGCCTTATTTCCATACTAAAGTTCTTTATGGAAAAATTCAGCTTATCTCTGCTAAAATACACAGAGAGACAGGGGTGGGAAGCTTTGGGGAATTAGCCTTACCTGGGCTTAGAAAAGGCAGCTTTACCTTGGGTGAAGGGGAGGATAGAAACTAGAAGTCTCTAGAAGGGAAATTAAAAAAAAAAAATCTAGAGGCAACCAGTACTCTCTCCCTGACAGAACAGGTTTGCCTGGAGAACAAATGGGGGTCTCTGCTTCCTCATAGGTCAATGGCGCACAGCAAGAGGCCCACTTGGAGGCATGGAGGCTACAGTGGGCAGACTCAGAGGAAAAATAGGAGAGACAGAAGTGAGTGGTGGGGTAGGACTATCCTAGCAAGGTAGGCTTGCACCAACTAACATCTGTCCTTTTTGTCCCCCTGTGGCCTGGGGGACTGACCCTTCTCTCCTCTTAAGGTCTCCTGCCCTTAACCATCAAGCCCTAGCCCAGATTGGAAAACAGAACATTCCCAGTACAGGGAGGGGCATCAGGTGGGGGCTAGGAGGAACCAGGAGGTACATAGGACTGTCAGGCCTAGAGTTAGGCAGAGCTCCAGGCAGACACTCACCAAAGGTGCCACACCTGGTATCCACATGGCCAGGGCATGGCCTTGCTTCAGTGCCCAAGCTGTGGTCTGCACTGTGTGCTGAGAGAGAGTATGTGTCAAGGCCCCAACCCTACTCATGAGACTCAGCTTGGCCTTGGAAGGCTTCTGGGCAGGCTGGCATCCAACAGCAGGGGCTGGGTAGGGATTTGGGAGAAAAGTAGACAAAATAGATCAGAAAGGGGCTAGGGAAGTCTGAGTGGTGTCTAGGGCTAGAAAGCCATTGCCCTAGTTCTACCACAAACTCACTGCTGATATGCATGACTTACTTCAACAGATGGAGATACAGGGCTATATGATTATAGATTCATTTGAAAATCCCAGTGGGCCTTCCCTATTCCAGAGCAGTGGCTAGAAGAGCCCCTAACCCCTCCTGCTGATTCCTAGGAAGCAGCAGTGGCCAACTCACTCCCCAGGGGGCCAACCAGCCTCTGTGATGGCAGGTACCTGAGTCTTCCTCAGCTGGAGGGAGAAGGAACTCCACCACCTTCTCAATTCCCCCCAAGGCCAAGTCAGCCCCTCCAGAGGCCAGTCTGCCAACTCGGGTATTGGTGGCATATTCTGCAGTGTCTTTGGCCACCTCCCAGGCAAGTTCACAGCTGGACAGAGCAGCCCCCAGGACTCTGTCTGAAGTGCTTGTAATGGGCACGCTGATACTATTTCTGGCACTGCGAAGGCGGGTGGAGATGGTATCCTTCAGGTCAGACGCAATCTGTAGGAAGTCAGGGAGGATGTCAGAAATGTGGAATTTCCAGGTCCTACAAGGGCTGCCCTTTCAGGGTCTCATGTCCTGAACTCAAGCTTCCAGGAAGGCCCAGGGGACTGGCACCAACATGTGGGCACCTGGATTAAGTTGGGCCTTAAAGGAAAAGGGCACGAACCCTCCCTGTGGCAATGACCCAGATCTCTTGCTTTCTTTATACCCCATCACCACTTGGCAAGATCCTACTCATGCTGCAAGGACAGTCCCAAAGGCCACCTTTTTGATGGTACCTATTCTGATACCCTTGCACACACAAGGCATCTTCTCTGCCAGAGCCCTGTACTCCTTTCACTGTCATTTCCTCAGAACACTGTGTTTATATTGATTTGTAGACATAGTTGATCTTCCTACAAGTTCTGCATTGAAATAATCTTTCTCTTCATTAGCCAGGAGCTCCTTTGTGACGACTTTGCCCTTTATCTGGACAAATGGGGAGTGTAGAGACAAGCCTCAGAGACAAATAGACCTGCTCCCATATGTCTCCACCTCAGATTATGCAGCTGGGGAAGTCACTAGTTTTCTTATCTGTAAAATGGGAACAGCAGCCCCTTGATCCAGAGAGAGATAAGAGGATTAAATGTGAAGGGTCTATAAAGCATGTGGCTACCCCTGGCATAGGACAGACTCAGTTAATGTTTGTGGGTTAGTGAGATGGATGAAGTCAGAGACTGAAGTTTAGGCCCCCAGAGCACCTGACATGGACCATCACCATAGCAAATAGCAATAAATAGCTAGCCAAAGTGAGTTTTTCAATCTTGTGGTCCATAAAGGGCTAGATCTTGAGGACATGGGATTGCAGTTCTGGGATCCCAATGAGAGTGACCCATGACCTTGAGCAGCTATTAGTCACAAAGTGCTCCACGCAGGCCTACAGAGCCTTAGGCCCCAGAACAGGATATTTGGAAGCAATGGGACCCACTCCAGTTCCTGTGTGTGGTTTGCCTCTGGGTTTGTGCCTGCTGGCCCCAGAAAACCTAACTCATTTGGCACCCCAGGAGAGGAGGAGCCTTTGTATAGCCTTGAGGAGAGGCAGCCTCACCAGCCTTGGAGTTTGCTATAGAAACACAGAAAGACTCACAGGCATGGGACCAGCCGCTCCCCACCCTCCCCTCCCTGAGAGACACTAACAGCAGCGTATGGGGAGTCCTGGACACAGGGAAGTGGCTCACCTTTTCAGGAGGGTACTGGAGAGCTGGGATCTTTTCCTCCAGGTGGTCCAGGCCCCTGCAGGCGAGCTCATTGGCAGCTGTGACTGGAAGGGAAGGGCCAGGTTGGGGTGAGCCTTGCACCCCACTTCAAGAATGCAGCAGTGGTTTCTGTGCCAAGGAAGCACATTGGAGCTCTCAAATCCCAGACCTGCTAATTCTTAAGCATCTCTGAACCTGAGGCTCTTTGTCATCTACAGCCACATCCACTGTAACCCATCAGACCACTATAACCCCATTTCTTCTGTGTAGGACTCTGGAGTTGGTCAGACCTGCACTCAAAAAAGCCATGCGCCCACTTCTGCACAGCATGTGGCTTCAGACAAGTTACAACCTTGTCTTGTTTGTAAAATGTGAATTAATGGCACCTACCATGCAGGATAGTTGTGAGGAAGAAGTAATGGAAACTTGGTGAACTGCCAGTAAGTACTGCTCTCTGCCCTCCTTCCCCACTGCCTTGGGCTGGGTGAGGTGAGCAAGAGGGAGAACAGAGGTATGGGATGGGAGGTTGGGAACTGCAGGTCATGGGGTTAGGCCTTGGTGGGGTCAGGCCTGGGCCTGCCTAGCTCTCCAGATGACCAACTCCCAACCATAGCCAGTGCAGGCCCCAGACTGTCCATGACCCTTCCGTCTAACCACAGGGTGTTGAGATGACCCACTGAGCAAGGACACAGGGAGAGAAACATCTCCCAAAGAGCAAGGCTAACAGAGGACACAAATGCTTCCAGGGTGCTGCCCTGAGCTACGGGACATCAGCTGTGTAGTCATGGAGATCAATTTCTAAGGTTTATGCATACTCTCACTTTCTCCAGATATCTTATTTTTCTTTACAAAATTCTCAAGCAGCAGAGCCCAGATGACTTGGCTATCTTCTGATTGGGCAGAATGAGGCCAGCCCAGGGCCTGGGCCTTCTGTAATTAGGATGATGGAAAATGCTAGTCTTCTTAGTATTACTGCTGTCTCCCTCAGCCCTGTCAAGAGCCACACCGAGACCTTATTTTTAGATGGGGTAGAACAATTTGAACAGGGTACACCTGGTAAGGCCCACATGGATGGTTGCCTTCCATCTTCCACCTCGCTCTGTTGCCCCCACCTGTCACAAGCGGCTACCATCAGCTGCTAGAACCAGAGGGCTTACCCTCTCCCTCCATATCCTCCAGCCCTGATGGGGCAACCCTCCTACCTGCTCCCCCACCTCTGTGCCAGGCTCTGCTGGTCCTTGCTGCTGCCAGAGTGAGTGGCTAGCTATGCCCAGCTCTCACCACAGCCCCAGAGCTCTGCCCATCCTTCCCCTACGCAGAGCCTTTGGCCCATCATTGTTATCTTAAGAAAACACCAGATGGGCCACAGACAAGGCTTCAAAGGATGAAAGAGATGCGTCTGGATCTTTATAGTCACAGATCAGAAGACAATGTGAAGGGGTGTAGGCAGCTGGGTAGGCAGTCAGGCAGACAGAGTGAGGGGCAGATAGACAGGCTGGGAGGCAGATAGTGGGCATCAGCACCCCAGAGACTCACACTGGGTGGACAGCCTGCGGACCACTGGCTCCATGCTCCAGGCGGCAAAGCTGCTGGCGCCGTGCACACCCCTTTCGTAGGCATTGCACATGGAGGCCACCAGGGGGTGGACTTCCTTGGTGCTCGTGTAGGTCTTCTGGACACACTCGCAGGTGCCACTCACCACAGGCAGCTGCAGCACCCGCTGCAGCACGCTCTCCTGCTCCTAGCATGGAAGGAACATACTCAGGTTGTCCTACCTCCCTGTCTAGCCTCCTGGGAAGGCTGACCCCATCCTTGTAGAGACTAAGATGAGGCTTGCCTGAGTCCCAGTGGCCCAGGAGTAACCAAGGCCAAAGAGGTCTCTGGATGCCGCAATCATGCAGCATGACTGCCCACAGGGGACAGGAGAGCCAGCCTGTCATGCCCTTTCAATCACTGTCCCGGCTCTGGAGATCTCCTGAGGCAATCTCTGTTTTGAAGGGCCAAGCCAAATTCTGTCCCTCCCAAATCCCCACCCCTAAAACTTACTGGTGACAGTACTGTTAACATCCAGTATTCCCATTTACCTTAGATCAAGTGGCTTCATCCGAACAGTTTCTGGTCTTTCTGAGATTCGGCCTCCCAGCCTATGTATGCTACCCTCCTGCCTAGAATGCTCCTTGCCCTCACACAGCCCTTTCTGCCCAAAGGAGAGCATTCCTTCAAGGCTCAGCTTGACTGTCGCTTCCTCTGTGAAGCTTCCCTACTCTCCTCCCTCACCTCAGCAGCCCCTGCTTCCTTCCCTGGGCTGTCTCTACAGCGAGAGACATGCTGTCTGTCACACTATTCTGCGAATATGTGCATGCTTTCTCTCCTGGTAGACTTTCATCTGTGCACCCCAAGAGTCCAGCCTGAAGTGTGCACAGGCATGTTAGCTGAATATATGAATCACAGTCAAGGCCGCACCTAGTACAATGTGTGAGTTTAGATCCGCCCAATTATACAAAGTCACAGATAGCTTGGCCTCTAAGGGACTGTGCAATGAGAGTCTGTTCTCTGGTAGACATGTATCTGGATGTCTCTGTGGGCAGTAGGTCTCTCTCACAGAATGGCCTGTGCCCCTTGCTGGACAATCTACCCCCATCCCACACTCTGAACAACACTGAGCAAGTCTATTTTACCACTCATGGATCAGCCCTTCACATATTTGAAGTCAAATTTGTCTCCCTTTGGAGGTCCCTTCTCCAAGCTCCAGTTCTCTACTTAGTTTACTAAAGGTTTACACCTCAGTCTAGTGACCCCCTCCTGTAGACATGATACAGTTTCATGTTGCCTGTTTGCCTTCCTTTTTTGCTTTTGTGTTTTGTTTTTGTTCTTTTGAGACAGGATCTTACTCTGTTGCCTGGGCTAGAATGCATCATTATAGCTCACTACACTCTAATCTTGGGCTCAAGTGATTCTCCTGCTTTAACCTCCGAAGTAGCTGGGACTATAGGCCCATGCCGTAATGCCCAGATAATTTTTCATAAAGACAGGCTTTCACTATGTTGCCTAGGCTGGTCTCAAACTTGTGGCCTCAAGTAATCCTCCTGCCTCAGTGTCCCAAAGTGCCAGATTACACACCTGAGCCACTACATTTGACCTCATGTTGGCTTTCTTAAAAATATAGCACTCATAAGGATATATGGCACACTTCCCAGGCAAAGAAGGGCTCAGCTGCAACTTGGACTTTACCTAACAAATCCAAACAATGTAGCCTAATTGTATGTACTCTTATATTAATCCAGAATAAAAAAAAAAATACAGCACTCAAGCTTGAAGACCAATCTGCAGGTGTAGTCTGAGCATGCAGGGTGCAGCAAAACCATCATTTCTCCTTACTGGGGCCCTGTGCTCTTTTTAACGTGCTTCACTTTGGCTCAGGTCATATAATTAAACTTTAGATCACCTAGGAACCTTCATGAAAACACACTGGTCTTTAAGTAAAAGAATACATTCTAGTCATGCAGAGAACAACAGCATTTACTATGTACCACTATTCATCAGGTACTGGTCTGTGTGCCTTGGTGACAAGACTTCACTTAGTTCCAACAGTGACCCTCTGAGGGCAGCATTATCACTTCCACTTTGCAATGAGACAGACAGACTCAGATATGAAGTGATTTAATGAAGATCACAGAGATAGTAAGTGACCCAGTTAAGGTTCCAATTCCAGTCTGAAATGGGCTTTTGGGGATTTGCTTTAAAATAACACAAGACAGGGTGGCACCATAGCCCAGTGGGTAGGGTGCCAGCCACATACACCCAGGCTGGTGGGTTTAAACCCACCTTGGGCCAGCTAAACAATAATAACAACTGCAACAACAAAAAATAACACAAGGCAGAGGAATTGACAGGGGTGAGGATGAGGCTGGACTGGCCATGATTTGTGTTAACTGGGCTAGGAAAGCGTACTTGGGGCTTCTGTCTGCTCTTATTAATGCTAAGAATTCTTTGCATCAAAACTAAGAGGTGAAAATTCTCCAAGTCACTCAGATGTTTGAGCTCTCTGTGTAGCTTTGAATGTGATGCCGTGGCGTGGTTGTACTCTGAAGGAGAGCACCAGGCTGCTCTGTTTGCAGGAGACCCATATGTACGCTAGACAAAGCAGGCCACGGTATTGTAGCTTTTCATCCTGCAAGTGAGTTTCAAATTTGAACCAGAAAAGGATTTTGACTATAAACAAGAAAACATTCTGTGACACTTTGGATAGAGCCAAACAGTGAAAGAGTTTGGAAAGAGAATGAGAAGGAAATAAACCACCCTGAGTTATGATGACCAAACTATGCACTTGACCACCTTATGCCTTACTCTGTGATTCAGTACAAAACTTAACACAGCAATTCCTCATGCAAAGGTTAAACCCTAGCCTGGAACGTAGTAGACATTGTACATGATCTTTATATTTCACTCTGTGCTATGCCCAAATCATACAGGCCATGTCAGGAGGCATCAAGCATACATAAAAGTATCAAAACTACCCTATGTCACAGTCAAACCGTGTGAGAGATGCAGCCCTAGACACACTGGACACCAGCACAGCCCACACGGGGCAGTGCACGCCACACCAGCCAACTGCAGAGATGTGACTGACGAGGCAGAGAGTATGGGGCCACACCTAGCCCCCACAGTTGTGCAGAGCATAGCTTACAGGCTCAGAACCTAATTGCTTCTTCCTCTCCATTTGACCTGCCCCTCAGCTAGGACTTTTGTGCTCTTCATCCCAGGGCTTGATGTTTAATAGGCACCTTCTTTCTCCTCAGATACTCGAAGAGCCCCCTGCAAAGGCAGGGAGAGTAAGAGTAACTCAGACATGGCAGTTAATGAACTAGGGTTCTAATCTGGACATACCTTGCTCTCTCCCCTCTCCCCTTCCTGCTCCTCCCTCCCTTACTTGTCCACCCCATCTCATACAAGCCCAAGTTACTTACAGGGAAGTCTCCTTCCAGCAAGCTGGGGCCCTTGTTGACTGCCATCCTCAGTCTTCAAGCTGCAAAGCAGAGTACCAAGTCCAACAGAAGCCCTCAGGTCAGCCCCTACCTCTCAGGGCCACCAACTGGGCCCAGCCTGCTTGGAATCTCCATTTTCCTGAACAGAAGCTCTAAGTTTGGAGAGTGACTGTCACACACAGAGGCCACCCCTTAGAGCCCCGCAGCAACCTGTTGCTCCACAGCCTACCGGGTCTTTCTTATAAGGGCTCAGTTCAGAAATGAAAATGCAGGTAGGCATAAGAGGCTTTAGAAGAAATTTGGGACTCCAAATTGAGGTTTCACAGAGACTAAAAGAACAAGTTTCAAGTCAGGTGTGGCACAGTAAGCCTATAGTCTCAGCTACTTGGGAGGGTGGGGTGGGAACATCACTGAAGCCCAGGAGTTCCAGATCAGCCTGGGCAACACAGAGGCCCCAACCTCTAAAAAGTGAGAAAATAAAGGAACAAGGTTCAGGTTGTCTTTTTTCCCCCAATGAGAAAGCACTAGGTAAATCCCTCTATCTCTAACCAAGTACACACACCAGCCCCTCCATCCATGCACAGGCAGGAAAGCAGCCACTCCTCAAACCAGCTATGTCAGCTACATTCTGGAAGAGGCAGTGGCCCCAGACCCCACAATAGCTACTCTGTTCTCTCTGTCCTTCATCTGAGTCTCTCCTTCAGCAGTTTCCCTTTATCCCTGTAAAATTCCCAACAAGCCCTTCCTCTCCTCTCAACTTCTTCCCTTAGAAGCTCACAAATAAGCCAGGTAAGGTGATCATCCAGGAGCCCCACACTCACTCTAGCTAACCACCACCTTACTTTCACGAACCTGGGCTGCAGAGTGTCTCCTTGGGCAGAAATAGTTCCAGCCACTCCAGCTACTAATGTCTCCCAGCTAGAGTAGGACAAAGAGGAGGAAAAGCAGGGTCAACCACTTGCCACAGTTATCTGAGCCAAGGTCCCCTGAGTATGTCCTGACTTCTGCAAGGACACTGAGCCAAGGAGGAAGTAAGACTACAGAGTAGAAGGAGATCAAGACTCAGAGGATTTAGTATCCAGAGCCACGAAGCATCAGTTCCATAAAGTTTCTGGCCCTCAGTTGGCAAAAAATCTGCTTTCCAGAAAGAAGCTATTGGTATTGTCATTAAACTTATAAGCGCTAAAGTTCTGTCTAATTCTGTAATGTTCAGCTCCTTTCCACAGAGGGTCTTGGAACCCATTTTTCCTGCCCTTTCTTATTTAATAACAAGAATAAATATTGAACAGTGTGAATGGAACCCTCACAGGAACAGTCCGCCTAAACGTGCTAGTCTTTGACTACGGAAGTAAATTGCCCTTGACGAGGAAGAGAGAGAGCTGGGGTTGAGTCCTTAACAATCTAACCTTTGAGGGACAATTCCAATCTCTGTAAATTCCTAGAGTTGAGGAAAACTTGTTGAATATAACCTGACCTAAGATGCCACTGGCAGTGTGAGAGCTAAATGGATTTTTATCATAAGCCCAGAGAAGTGACAGTGTTACCAAGTGTCTATCACCCATTAGCAGCATGCAGACAACCAGGAAATACCACCTCTTATCCCTTCTTCAGCAAGGACTTAAGCACAAATCCAAGTTTCAGCACAAATCCAAGTTTCAGTTCCCAACTTCGAAGCTGATGGAGTGCTGTGATACATGCCATAGTTTTCAGATTGTCTAAAAAAGGGCCTCTTAATTAAAGTGGATGACAAGAGGATAAAACTTATTTTCATTGTTGCCAGTAGAATTATTGGGTACACGTACTGCTGACTCTGCTAAGTCACATGTTTTGGGCACCAGGAGAAAGAGCTGGGGTTGGGGAGAAACAGTGCTTTGTGACAGATCCTTGGCAATAAATTCTGCCCTTGTGATATAATAAAGTAGGGAATGAGAAGTCAGGAAAGGGAGAACAGAATCAACCAGAAAGCCTCCAAAAGTAATGAGATATGTTTAATGCTTACTGATCCAACCTGGACTTTTGAAATATAAGACAGCAATGGAGGGCTAGGGGAATCTTTAAACAAGTGGCCTCTGCCCTCATTTCAAGGTTCAGGACACGTTACCCACAGGCTGTGTCTGGACAGCAGCCTGGGTCAAGGGCCAGCTTTCAGCCTGTGGAGCAGTGGCCTTGGGCCAGAGGGAGTAGTTCCTGGCTGCTGCAGATGTAGGTGAAAGGCGACAAGTGGTAAAACAGCCTAGGAGAGGCCAAGAGAAGAGGTAGTCTTCCAGCAACAGCTTGCAAGGCACAGAGTTATACCTTCTCTCCTTCCCTATCCCCCTCTGCTCCCCTACATCTAAGCAGGGACTTTGGTCATCTTGTAGGTCCCCCAAAACCATGCATGGCACTCGAAACATTCATGCTTGAATAAACCAATTCTCAAGCAACAATATTCAGGTGTGAGTGTCCTGGACTCTATATCTCTTAGGAACTTCTTAGATTTTTTTAAAATTCCTCATGAATATGGAGGCTTGGTGGTCAAGAGGGTTAGTTAGAAAACAGAAAGATGCACAGGGAGGAGGCACCAGGGTACCATTAAGGTCTACACAAACTATAGAAGATGCAGCATTTCCCAAACTCCCCACCACTCACCCTAACTTGCAGAGGACAAAGACAGACACCACTGTAAAACACCACCCCGATCCAAGGCAGACCTCTCCCGGCAGAAACCCAGCCACCGCTGACAGCGCTACTGTGGAGCACCCTCTCTGGGGCAACACTGCAATGGGATCATTTTGGAGGCCCCTCTCAACCCAGAGGCCCTACACCTAAATCTCTCTTCCACCATCCTCCCTAGCCTGCATCTTCCAGCCCAGAATTCACTGTACCAACTGCAGAGACTGATGAGGGCTTACCTGCTGGACTGCCTTCCTCTGAGCTCCACTCCATGCCCAGAACACATTCACAGACATGAGTCGGTTCTGTCTAGAAATTTATTGGCCATAATTAATCTATTACAGGATCTGGACAAAGTAAAAAATACTGTTATTTAAACTCATTTGCCCTGACACATTAGCTTTCATTTCTCTTAAAATTCCCAAAATGTTCTTTCTCAAATCTCAAATTGATCTCAAATCAAATCTCTCCTCATTCACACTCAGATAATGGCATGGCTTTGTTGGGGGCACTGACGCTGGCCTCCTCCCTGTTGACATTTCTCCACTTCACATCCCTCAAACTAAAGGACTTATAACCACATGAGGACTCAACAACCAGGATGGGAAGCAGAACACAGGTTAGTGTCACTGACTCAATATTCCAGTATCCTCTTCACAGGCCCCTATTGCTCTTCCCAACTCCCTCAACCACCCTACAAATAAGAAGTCTGATTTATCATAGAAAATTGTGACCCTACTAACCACATAAATTTTTGTAAAAATTAATGTTGAATTGCCCAAACTGTTACAAGGATTTAAATAAAACAATCTAGCTGATAAGTCTAGATTAGGC
>CAUYQV010073459.1:0-29578 GCA_963574575.1 Galagoides demidoff | reverse complement strand
TCCTGCCTCTGCCTCCCAAGTAGCTGGGACCACAGGCGCCCGCCACAACACCCGGCCATTTTTTGGTTGCAGCCATCATTGTTGTTTGGCGGGCCTGGGCTGGGGATTCGAACCCGCCACCTTAGGTGTACGTGGCTGGCGCTTTAGCCGATTGAGCCACAGGCACCAAGCCAGAAAATTATTTCTTAAAAAAAGTATAACAGCACATAAAAATAAGAGAAGACATCGATCAACCCTACTGTTATCATTTACTATTGAAGAATGTGTAAATTCTAAAGTTGTCGAGATAGAGGTTATGATTTAAAACTTGGCTCTGAAATCAAGTTGTCTGAGGATGAATCTTCCTTTATAAAACCTTGAGCAAGTACAGTGGACTGAATATTTGTGTCCCCCTCAAAATTCATGTGTTGAAATTCTCACTTCTAAGGTGATAATATTGGGAGGTGACTGATAAATGACAAAGCCTGACAGAGTTCCCTTGCTTCCCTTTTCCCTTACCCCCACCATGTGAGGCTACTATGAGATGGTCATCATGAGGAAGCAAATCCTCACCATACACTGAATCCACGGGCACCTTGATCTTGGACTTCCCAGCCTCCACAACTGTGAGAAATGCATTTCTGTTGTTTATAAGTCACCTAGTCAATGGTATTTTATTATAGCAGTGTAAAATTATGATGGCAAGTTACTTAACTTCTGTATATTTCAGTTTCCTCACATAAAAATTTAGAGAATTGTATTACTCACCTCAAAGTACTGTTGTGAAAATTCATTCAGATAAATATACATAAAGAACTTTGCATTTGACACATAAGTACTAATAAATGCTATTATCATTATTAATATACTTCATATAAAATAATATTTCTATAAGCTTTTTTTGTATTCCCAAAATAGCAACCACTTAGGTTTTTATTATTCTTATCATAAAGTGAAGTCACTGCATTAAAATATTTTACTGATTATTCAGTGCTCATATTCAACATCTTAGAATGAAAGCCAATCCTATAACTTGAGAGGTATGCCAAGAAAGGAGATGAATGATGGTAAGGACATTGTTTATGAAGGACATCATGTAACATGACTACCTATGAGGCTTGTTTTCTCCTATCCCATGTCAGCTTCCTAAACTTAAATCCCAGAATTCTATATAATACAACTCAATTTCTTTCTTTAATGAAAACAAATAAAAATATAACATTAAAATGGGGACCATCACAAGAGCCATCTCAGTGTTTTATTATTAGAAAACATCTGTATTCTTGAGGCCCTGACAAACATTGACGAGATGACTGATAACAATATACCATTAAAGCCAGAATTTTTTGAGGGGAAGAAAAGCACAAAATAATCAAACAAAAATATTAGAGGAATTAATTATTGTCATTAAATACTGAACAAAATTTTCCTACAGAAAAAAGTAAAAAAAAAAATGAACTGATATCAAAATCAAAAACTTTGGTGCTTTAAACAACATCATCACAAAAGTGAAAATATAACCCATAGAATGAGAGAAAATATTTGTCAATCATGTATCTGATAAGGGACTTATATTCAAAGTACACAAGAAATTCTTAAAATTCAACAACAAATTCAATTCAATTGTATTTCTTCAAAAAGACAATACGGTTTTTTTTAAATGGGCCAAGAATTTGAATAGACATTTGTCTAATAAGCACATGAAACAATTATGACCTAGATTATATAATGTATACAGTTATAAAAAGCTATCTATTATGCCCAGAATATATAGCTATTATGTACTAAAAATAAAATATATTCTTTTCAAATAGTGAAAATAAGATATCCTTCAAGTTTTCTATGTCACGTTTCCTTGTTTGACCATGCCTCTGTTTCATATAGTTATATGCAAACTAATGTGTGTATGTGTGTGTGTGATATATACATACACACACACACACACACACACATATATATATATGCATGCTATACCATGAAGCATGATGTCATATACTTTCTCCATTTTTCATTTGGAAGACTTTAAACAACATGATACAAAACATAAGAACTTGTGAAGTGTAACTTTTGTTTAAAGTCATTAATTGTGCAGTAATGTACTACAGAAGGATTCAATCAACTTCTCTTTTAAAAAAAGTGTCATTGTATCAGTCTACCATTCTGTGAACTGTATTTTAAGCAAAAGGTACTATAACATTTTAGTACATTGTATATACTGAACATATGCACAGTGTCTACATACTGTATGCACATTATATATAGTTATTACAGTTTATATTACAGTTTATGATTATCATGAAAGGAAAGGAAGGAAAACATAAAAAAGGCTTCTATGATTGGGAAAACGTAAATATTACATCAAGAAAGATACACACACAGATCTTACACGTGTCTATAACATTATTCTTACGACTGAAAGACAATCCTGGAGTATCTTAAAAGATCTAACTTGTATTAGAAGAAAATCTAAGAAGTTGCCTTTAAACTTTTAAAGGCTGACAGCTCTGAGAAATTTTTAAATGTCTGAAATATAATAGAAAATGGTTTAAGCTTCGAAAAGCTATTGACCCTGTCATTAAAGAAAAATCATATGAAGTATATTAAAATATAAAAAAAAAAGATGCTCAATATATTCAATGGGAAAATGTAAATCAAAACCGTAATGATATACTACTTCACAAGTAATATAATGGGTAAAGTAAAAACCAATACTCTAACGAGCGTTGATGAGAATTTAGAGAAATTGGAACCTTAATACATTGTTGGTGGGACTGTAATACAATGCAGTTTTCAAAAAGTTAGTAATAAAGTTTATTGATAACCCAGTAATTCCATTCCTTGGTATACACCCAATGGAAATGAAAATATGTTCATACAAAATCTGCATATAAATGGTCATAACAGCATTATTCCCAATAGTCAAAAAATGGAAACAAGCTAATATCCATCAACTGATGAAAAATAAAATGTGGTATACACAGAGAATAGAATATTATTTACTCATAGAAAGGAAACGAGTATTGATACATGCTATAGCATGGATGATTTTGAAAATATTAAGTGAAAGAAGTTAATCACAAGAGGTCATATACCATGTGATTTAATTTATATGAAATGTCTAAAATAGGCAAATACCTAGCGACAGAAAATAGATTAGTGGTTGCCAGAAGCTAGAGGAGGGAGCAGTAGGGAGTGACTTCTAATGTACAGGCTTCCTTTGGGGGGTGATAAAAATGTTCTGGAAATGGATAGCGGTGAATGTACTAAAAGAACAACAAACTGTATATTTTAATAGGGTGAATTTTATGCTATATGAATAAAATACATCTCAGAAAAGCTTTTATAAAAAAAATGATCACTGGGTGTGGTGGCTCACCCTATAATACTAGCACTTTGGGAAGATGAGGTTCGAGACCATCCCGAGCAAGAGCTAGACTTCATTTCTACAAAAAATAAGAGAAATTAGCTGGGTATGGTGGCACATGCCTGAGTCCCAGCGACTCAGGGGCTGAGGCAGGACCTGAGCCCAGGAGTTTGAGACTGCAGTGAGATGTGATCACACCTATTACACTCTACTCCAGGCAACAGTGTGAGACCCTATCTAAGAAAAAAATAAATTACCCACAGGCAAAAACAGGTAAATCAGAATAATACTTAATCAGTTTTATAAAGCAGTCACACTTAGAAGCATTGATTAAAGTAAAGAAATAAAAATTTTCTGAAGCTCTTGTTCTTGGCAGTAGTTTGTTATGGCATTATAACTTTGTTGACAGCCACAGTGTTTAACAATCTCTCCCAGCAATTTTCTAGAGGCAGAGGTCCCACTCTACCTCCCAATGTGCCTAGGACACTTCCAGTTTACACCTATTGTTGCAGTAAAACTGTGAATACTGCTCAACATCAGGCTCAAAAGTAACCCAGTTTGATCAATAAATTATAAAGCTACTGTAGCCAGAACGTACTGAGTTTCAAAGAGGGTGTACCCCATAAATGCATTGATGTATATATGATCTAGGTATTTATGATTTAATAAAAAATAAATTAAAAAACAAAACAAAACAAAGAGGGTGTACCCACCCAAAGAGAAAACTAAGTTTGTACCTTTTCATGGAAAGTTGCTCTTTAAGGTTCTTGATTTCATTATCTTTAGCGTGGATTTGACGTTGTAATCTAAGCAAATAAGAAAGAAAGTCATAAAATGTTAGAAATTATTTCTCATTAACATAGAATAGCTCTGTCAGCAGCTGATGAGAGGACCACACACGTCCATTTTGGGCCACAAATCTTAATCCTGAAAACAATAATTCAATTCCTATATCTGCTCCTTTGACATTTATCTTTCTTGTTTCTGATGTCTGATTTACTGACTTCACCCAAAAAGGAGAACTGTGTCCTAACTGTAAACAGAAAGGGATTGAGAAGTGTTTATCTTATATTCCCAGCTTAATGATTTGGAAAAACATCTTCAGCTTTTTAGTTTCCCACTAGAAAACAAAGATGGCACTTTCTGATTTTCTAAGCCTATGGTGGGATTGAGAACTTTAAGTTCCTTCAAGAGATATATCAAATCATGCAAATTATCAAAGACTTAAGGTCTGAAGGAAATCAGACTTAGGAGTCACTCACATGACCTAATTATAGAAAAATGAATATAAATTCTGTATACTTTTCAACCAAAAAGTATAACCTGTGATCAACTTAAAACTTAATAAGCAGGAAACTATTAAGAGAAATGCAAAGTAATACTTTTTAGTTGACATTTCCAATACCATTTTGTTCCTCTCTCATGCTGCTATGTTTCTTTTTACAACCAAACTTTTAAATAAAACTCCCAATTACCTTCAATATGAGATTTATAGCACAAGTACCTTTCTCTTTAAGTATCTCATAAGTTCAGACTCTTGGGATACATGGAAGTTTGAATTAATATAAATTACTGAAATGATAAAGCCTTGAAATCATGACTTCAATGTTGGCTGGATTGTGTACCACTAGTTTTCAGAGATGAACCACTCACCGTTAAGCTTCTTAGAAGCTGTAAAGACTTATAATCAATGTTGTTGATCTGAGAATGCAGTGAAAAGAAACCAGGATTTGTTCTGTACAAAAGAGGTCATGTTCTCAAGTGACAAGTAAGAAATATAAGCTTTGTTACTATAATATACAGAAATATGTTGACAGAGTTGAAAGTAGTAAGATTTCTTTTTTCCTTTTAATTTTAAGTAAATTTATTTCAGGTTCACATGAGGGTGAAAGTGGTAAGATTTCTAAAGTTGAGAGCTGCTTTTCCTTTGCATACTTCCACTACTTCAATGTTTTACCAGCTCTCGTTTAGAGTGGGCAGTTAGAGTTCGCAGAACTAGTGGGGAATTCAGAAGACGTAGATTTTTAAATATTGAAAGATAAGGTAGGCATAGTTCTTATTATCTGGTTCAGATATGAACAAGCTATATATATTCAAGTAGATGTAACTGTATAACACAACAGGGCAGCATTATTGTATTTTCTTTATAAACGATCTAAAGTTCTCAAGCTGGTTGTCAAGTTTATTACAGAAATTTTATTGATAGTAGTTTCTTGATGTTTATTAAATGCTTATTGTAGTTTGTGCAAAATAGATCACTTTATATACATTTTCCTTAGTACCTCAATTATCATCAACAAATATTTGCCGAACATTTACCACAGACATGGCATTGAATTAAGCCAAAGAAAAAACATTCTTTGGCTACCTAATAAAATCCATTTTCTAAGATAAAAAGTATAATTAAAAAGTATATTTTTAGGCTTGGTGCCCGTAGCACAGTGGTTACGGCACCAGCCACATACACCAAGGCTGGCAGGTTCAAAACTGGTCTGGGCCAGCTAAACAACAATGACAACTGCAACAAAAAAATAGCTGGGCATTGTGGTGGGTGCCAGCAGTCCCAGCTACTTGAGAGGCCAAGGCAAAAGAATCACTTAAGCCCAAGAGTTTGAGGTTGCTGTGAGCTATGATGCCACAGTACTCTACCAATGGCAATATAGTGAGACTCTGTCTCAAAAAGAAAAAGTATAGTTTATTTTACTCTTGGAAACGTTCAGGTGAATAAAACAAAGAAAAAGTTCAAAAGTTTGTATAAGAAGCTTATATAAGAGTGCTCATGCTTTCTAGTCTACCTGGGTGGCCCGTCCTTTCTCTTCTCTCATCCTACCTAGCCTATAATGTTAAATTCAGTGTTATGCCCTCAATAAAGTTCTTCCTTCCCTGAAGGAAGTTCTTTCTTATCACAACAATCAAAAGTACTCTCTCTACCCCTCACCCAAGAAATCCCTACAAAATATATAACCTTAACAGTTATTTATATGTACTTTCTAAAATGAATTTTTCATTTTTAGATAATTGTAAATTCACAGGCAAGTGTTTAAGAAATAATGCAGAAAGATCCCATGTACCCTCTCAGATTTCTCCCAATGCAACATCCTGTAAACTACAGTACATATCATAACCAGAATGTTAACAGTTACACAGGCAAGGTACTGAAGGATTCTACTACCATTTTGCCCTTTTAGAGCCACATCCACTCCCTTCCCCCTCCCTTCCTCTTTTCATATGCTTGGAACCACCAATCTGTTGTCCATTTTTATAATTTTGTCATTTCCAGAATGTTATAGAGGTTGGTGCCTGTAGCTTAGTGAGTAGGGTGCCAGCCCCATATACCAAGGGTGGTGGGTTTGAACCCAGCCCCAACCAAATTGCAACAAAAAAATAGCTGGGCGTTGTGGCAGGCACCTGTAGTCCCAGCTACTTGGAAGGCTGAGGCAAGAGAATGCCCTAAGCCCAAGAGCTGGAGGTTGCCATGAGGTGTGATGCCAGGGCACTCTACTGATGGTGACATAGCATATAAGCATTTGAGATAGGCGGCTTTCACTCAGCATAATTCTCTGATGTCTGCAGGGTTTGTAATGGTATCACTATTTAATTCCAGATGGTAGCAATTTATATCTTCTCTCTTTTTTTTAAGACAGAGTCTCAGTTTGTCACCCTCGGTAGAATGCCGTGGTGTCACAGTTCACAACAACCTCAAACTCTTGAGCTCAAGCAATTTTTTTGCCTCAGTTTTTCATTTTTAGTAGAGACGTGGTCTCACGCTTGCTCAGGCTGGTCTTGGACTTGTGAGGTCAAGCTATCCACCCGCCCCAGAGTGCTAAGATTACAGGTGTAAGGCACCCCGTCCAGCTTATGTCTTTGCTCATCTGTTTTGCTAGAGATTTGCTAATTTTGTTAATCTTTTCAAAACAAACAAACAAAAAAACCCCCCAAACCCAGCTTTCTGTTTCATGGATTTTCTCTATTGTTTTCCTGTTTCCAACTCCATTGTATCTCTCTTTTACATCTATTTTGGTTTTCTTTTTCTGAGATCTTAAAGTGAGAGCTTAGAATGTCCATTTGAGACTCTACCCTTTCTTAATGTGTGAATTTAGTGTTACAATCTTCTCAGCATTGGTGTATGCCCTAAATTTTGATATATTAGATTTTCATAGTAATTAAGTTCAATGTATTTTTGTTTCCCATGAGATGTTTTCTTTCACCCTTGGATTAATTAGACATAGATTGTAATTTCCAAGTGTTTAGAGTTTTCAAACACTGATGTTTGTTACTGATGTCTAGTTTGATTCCATTGTTATCAGAGAACGTACTTTGTATGATTTCAACCTTTTAAAATTTATTGAGGTTTGTTTTATGGCCCAGGATATGGTCTATCTTGATATATGTCCTGTGGGCATTTGAAAGCCTGTGTACTCTGTGGTTGTCTGGTAGAGCTTTTATAAATATTGATTAGATCCTGTTGGCTGACAGTCTTCTCTATATCCTTGTTGATTTTCTGTTTAGTAGTCCTATAAATTGAGAGTAGGGCTTGAAGCTTTCAGTTACAATGGTAAATTTTTTACTTCTTTCAGTTCTATCAAGTTTTGCTTCATGTGTTTTGATGTTCTGTTGTTTGGTACATGTACATTTAAGTTCTTATTTCTTCCTGGTGGACTGATCCTTTTATCAATATGCAATGTCCCTCTTAGCAGTCTGTTAAGTCCTTGTTATCTGATTTTAATACAGCCACTCCTACTTTTTTTTGATAAATATTTGCATAGAGTGTCTTTTACCACTCTTTTACTTGTGAACTATTTGTGTTCTATTTGATGTGAGTTCCTTATTAACAGCATATTGTGGGATCACATTTAGCTTGTTTTTAAATCTACTCTGCCACTCTTTGTTTCTTAATTGGTGTATTTAGAACATTTACATTTAAGGTAATTATTGATATGTGAGAGCTTAAGTCTGCCATTTAATTATTTGGGGTTTTTTGTCTAATTATTTGGTCTTTTATTCCTAAAGAATTTTTTGCTAAATACAGGATTCCTGATTGTTTTCTTTCACTAATTGAATAACATGCCACTTCCTTCTGGCCTGTATGGTTTCAGATTAAAAAATCTACTGTCATTTAAATTAGTGTTCCCACATAAATCATGTTTCTCTCTGCATGCTTTCAAGGCTTTTTCTAAAGTTTAGTTATGATGTATCTGTACTGGTCTGGATTTCTTTGGTTGTTTACCAACAGTGGTCCACTTAGTTTCTTGAACTTGTGAATTTATGTATGTCCTCAAACTTGGAAAGTTTTCAGTTATTTCTTTGAATACTTTTTTGATCCACGCCCCCTCCCCTTTATTGCTCCCCTTATGGAATTTAGATAATAAGTACTTTGCCTCTTTTGTTACTGTCCTATTATCAGTCTCTGATACTTGTCTTTTAAATTTTTGCCCAGTCTATTTTCTCCTTGCTATTCAGATTAGGTAAATTCTACTCATCTGTCCCCAGATGAGGAGAATACTTCATCATCTCTCCTCTACTAGTGACTATATGCCATACTTTTTTATTGCAATTATTTTATTTTCTAGTTCTATAACTTCCATTCTTTATTAAAACATTTCTTACTGCTATTTTCTAGATTTTTCACTTGTTTCAAGAGAATTCAATGTCATTGAAGCATTTTTGTGATGATTCTTTTCAAATCTTTGTCAGATAATTCCAATACCTGAATCATTATAATATTGTCATTGGTTGTCTTTTCTCTTTCATGTTGTGAATTTCCTAGTTTTTAGTATGAGGAAGGTTTTCTATTGCAGCCTAGATATTCTGGATATTACAAATCTCTGAATTTTATTTAATTTTCCTAATTTTAGCAGGCGGTCTCTCTATTGAGGTGTTATATATGAGCCAAGGAGGTGTGTATGTTCACCTTTGCACTGGGCTCTGCCAACAGCACCCCAGCAAAAGTGGGCACTGACTCACACTACCTCAATGCAGACAAGTATAGAAGTTCAGCTCTTCCCTCAGTTCCACTAAAAACTTCCCATAAAAGTGGAGCACCAGGTCACACTTTGGCCTCTAAGTTATATATAAGACCTACTCCTTGCTGGGCCCTTCTGACTCCAGGAAAGCAGAAAGCAAAGAGTTGACTCATATAACTTTGTTGCTGCAGGGGAGGCTACATCCCAGCTGTCTGATGTAGCCCTGCTGACACTACCTGAGGAGAGGGGGGAAATGCAATGCCAGAGGCTCATCCCGCAGTGGGACCGCACTGACATATCCTAGCAGAGGAACTGGAGTACTACCTCCTTCTGCCTGGTAGGACTTGGAAATCAACTGCCTGCTTAGCACTGCTGACACTGTCTTGGGAGGGGGGTAGGATTGCTTCCACCTACTTCTGTCAGGTGGAAGAATCAGAATACACTGCCTACTTCTGAGGAGTGGTATGGGGCCATTGGTGTTTGACTGAAGTTAGATGGGTATTATCAAAAAGATTTTCTGTTGTTACACTTTCCATTTCCTGACCCTTTGTCTACAGCAGTGATTTTCAACTGGTGTGCCATAAGAGGATCTTAGGTGAGCTGTGAAAATTTTTAAAGATCATCAATTAAATTATTTTCAAAAGAAGTTCAAAGCAAAGTAACTATCTTCTTTTTCTTATTCTTTTTTTTTTTTTTGATCAACATAATTTAAGTGTGCCACAGACGTTAACTACAGGTTCAAGTGTGCTGTTAAATAAAAAAGATTAAAAAACACTGGACTAGCGAGAGCAGGCTTTTCACGGAGTTTCCCGTGTGCTTACTGGCAGTTCCAGGTTGAAGACTCACAATACTCTGTCCAGGCTATATGGGAGACAATAGGGAAATTTAACTGCCATTTTGTTCCCAAAGTCTAACCGTCCTTACACGTTGCTTCTTATTCTACCTTCTTGGAGTATTCCTAGGTTTGTTTACTGTGTTATATCCAGGGGGGTTAAGTTTTGAGAGAAAACCACTGTGAAACATGGGGCTATTACATTTTGATGGATGTGGAAGTCCCTCTATTGAATGTAATTTTAATCTTTACATCTTAATCTATACTCTCCATTAGCTCATAAACAACGTTTCGCATATCTTGGTATCTTCTACATGTTCCTTACATAATTTTTCTAACATAGTGGCACTTGGCCCATGTATGGTAAATATTCAACACTGAATGCTTGTTGTGTGAGATCTAGGCATCCCTGCAGGGGTGTCCAACCTTTTGGCTTCTTTGTGTCACATTGGAAGAGTTGTTTTGGGCCAGACATTAGATACACAAGCACTAACGAAAGCTGATGAGCAAAAAAAAAAAAAAAAAAAAAGTCGTGATATCTGCCACCTCAGATAAGCAAAAAAGTCCTTGTGTAATCCACATGTAGCCTGTGGGCCACAGGTTGGCCACCCCTGCAAAGAAATCTATTTTAGCCTGAAGCATATAAAAATATGCATGAGCGAGTTATCAGAGCTGAGGAGGGACAGATGCAGATGGTAAAGGAGAGAGGCAGCTCATCTGTATTGATGGTATTTGCTTTTCTAATCTCTGATATTATATAAAGTTCTTCTGGATTGGTCACCTTCACCTTCTAAGCTAAAAGACTGTAAATCCTAACAAATGGTTTCTTCAGTGACTACAACCAACTTAGTTTGCCCTACCTTTCCTAGGTCTTCACTGCCTTTTGAACTTGAAGGATCTCTCTAACTCCAGTAGGGACAAGTCTGAGAGTGTCATGACTGAAATTCTATTGCTGGAACGATAGCATCCAGGTCTTCCCAATGAGCCCTTTCATGTTGGAGATGTAGCATATGAGAGTAAAGCAAACTCTGTCAAGTATTTCTCCAACTTTGCAAAAACTATCTTGGACTTCTTCCTCTAAAACATTCTTAGCACTTGTCCATTCTCTTTACTTGCATTCTGTAACTATAAAAACAAGGCTTCATAGAGAGCTGGTATTTTGTGTATTACTGTTTCTTAAAACAATGTGTTACAAACTATGGTACTATTTCAATGAACACGGTTTGGAGGCAGTGATTAGCCCAAAAAGAATAAAGCAGGTCACTTAGGTTTCCCTGTTAAGTCAGAATTTTTGGTTTTAGGAATTAAAATTTAAGGTTGCAGGAAAAAAAGAGACTAGTGGCAGGGGAGGAGGGAAGAGTCTCTATGAACTTGATTTTTCAATCTCTCAGGCTTAGAACACAAATATTCTGAGACCAACATAAAAAACACTCAACTGATTCCATGAGTGTCTTTGAGAAATGTACTCATCAGATGCTATAAAGAAGCAGCACTCATTAGTCACATTTTCTCAAATTAGAGCCATGACCTAAAAGTTAATTATCTTTCTTACATTAATTCTATTAACTTCACACTTGCTCCACCAATACATGAAAAGTTTAATATATAGTATGAGCAGCTGCTTATTTCTCTCAATCTGTTTTGTCAAGGCAAAAAAAAAAAAGTTGGTTTTTAAGTAAGCACAGTCCAGTGGTTGGAACTTCTAACGTGCAGTCACAATGCCACCTAGTGGCTATAGAGATTAACTGTTAAAAATGCTGTTCATTATGGAACAAACACAGAAATTTCCCTTTTATTAAAGATTTGCTCTTACTTGGAAACCTTATTGATTCCAAAAGCCACTTGTTGGTTAAGAGATGCGATGATTTTGTCCTTCTTTTTAATCTGCATTTGGTTTTCTTGCCACCGAAAAGTCACTGTTTTCAACTGTCTTTTGAAATCCTGATCAATGAAAAATATTATTTCACAGTTAATTCTGTGCAAGTCACCAGAAATGGAAAGCAAAAAAAAAAAAAAAAAACCTGGGTCCTTATTTATTTATTTATTTTTTGAGACACAGTCTCATTACGTTGCCCCCAGAAGAGTACCCTGGCATCACAGCTCACAGCAACCTCAAATTCTTGGGCTTAAGCGATTCTCTTGCCTCTGCCTCTCAAGTAGCTGGGACTACAGGCACCAACCACAATACTTGGCTATTTTTTTGTTATAGCTGTTATCACTGTTATTTGGCAGGCCCAGGCTGGGTTCAAGCCCACCAGGCTGGTATATGTGGATGGCACCCTAGCTGCTGAGCTACAGGTGCTGAGCCCAAACAGGGTCCTTTTTAAAAAATAAAATGCCATTAAGTTTAATATTTTTAAAACTTCTTACTTCCCTCAGATCTAACGACAGACGTACTTACTTCACACTGATAGTGCAATTTATAAAGCTGCCGCTGACGAGCAAGCCTTTCCTTTTCTGTTTCTCCATAGTCTGCAGCCACTTTGCCAGATGAGCCCTATTGAGCAAATGGAATATACATGTTCTTTATTTTTCTCTCAAAAAAAAAAAAATCACTGATATTTTGATTATTTAAAAGGGATTTAATGTTGCTATCTTACTCCTCTTCATGTTTTTTGCCTCAACTCAACTACCACTGTTAGTTTAGATAAACCCACCTCACCTGCATTACAGCATTCACTAAACAACACCAGCTGCTGCTGCTACTGGCTAACACTAACTGCTTACTTACTAGTTTTAAGCATTTTTTGATAATGTTTATCATAAGAACTGTATCAGGAAGGCATTCATTATTCCCATTTTAGAAAGAATAAAATCAGTAACTTGCTCACATTCACATGGTTAAGTAAAGAAGACTAAATTCTAATATAGGTAAGTCTTAATTGCCCAAGCATTGTGTCATCTCAGTTTAATGTTTAACTTACCCACTAGATTTTAAACACTATACTAAGAGAGACCATGTTTAAGTATTGCTCTTGACACAATGCAGGTGTTAAATGCTTTTGAATAAATGAACGAAAAAACATTTTTTGAAAGATATGTGACACTTTGATTCTATTTTTGACTTCTCATAATTCTTATGGCTACTGAATGAAAACCAAAGGTGCCAACTTTGGTGTGACATCCAAAGATAAGAATGTCACTTCAGTTAAAATGTACATATTCTAACTGAAAAAGAGAAAAAAAGGTATAGCAATTACATAAATATTGTTCTACCAGCTAGGGAATCATTTGTACTAACAATATCCTTAAGACAATGAATAATCCTACATATATGTACCATTATATTTAAACCACAGAACAGATTCACTGAATGTTCATGAGTGGGTAAAATAAGCTATTTAAAAAAAAATCATTTGCTTTGTCTAATTAAGTGTTCTATTGAGCAGTTAAGTCTTGTTTATACATATGTATGCCTCTTCTTATATAGGGACCTCATTCTACAGTGACTACTACCAGGAATAGAACCAGAAGAAATTATTAGATGTTAATATTTTTTTGTAGACATTTCATAGTAGCAATTAGATTTAATTCAATAAAATGAAAGTAGCTTTGTTTTACAAAACTATTTTTCTCATGGCATTTAATCCAGTGAGATTATGCCAGTTTTTTTTTTCTTGTGCTATTCAAACACCCTTTGCAAGAAGTCCATCTATAATCAACTTTGCCCCATAGTTAAAGCAAGAGATGATTTGAGGGCTAAAGTGAAGTTTCCAGCTCCTGGGAGTTTCTTCTTATTCTATTTTCTTTCATATATTCCCTTAGACCTCCTTTCCTGTTTTTTTTACTTCTTCCTCACAAACAAAGCATAAACCACTAGGTTTCTTGAAGACTCATGCTGTTCCAAGAATCACAGGGAAAAAACAAGTTAACAATAGTATCTGAAAGAAGGAAGGGAAAGATGTACCCTCTCTGACCATGCTCACCTGTTCTATCATGTCCAGAATATGCAGTTCATCCAGGCTGTAAAACTTGTCTTCTGTTGCAGAATCTTCTTGAACATCACTTGCATCATCTTTTATAAATCCACTGACTGAATGTGGATTTGCTTGTTCGTTCTTCAAATGTTCTTCCTTTTCTGCCATATATGGGCTAGAGTGGAGACACAATCAATGTGATCATTTTTAATTGTATAGTGCTTTTCACCTAAGCTATTGTTTCCCAAATTAGAATTGTACTAGTCTCATGAGATGTTCAGCATTAGAAAGAAGGGGTTGGTTAGTGGTCAAAGAATGTTTGGACAGTGCTTTCTTTTGAAGATTCACATCAACGTATTTGAGATAGCAATCAGTCAAGGTACCTATTTAATTCTGTTCAGCTCAGTGTTTTCAAGAGTTCGGAAACTATAGTATTCATTTTTCAAATTATAACCATTAATATCAGTCACTTTGAGAAACAGTACTTTGAGAAATATTCTTGGCATGCATTTCCACATCTGCTATATTATTTTACCATCATAACATTATTTTTCCCCCCACAATTTTCTTGACAAGTAGGTTGATTTAATCAACTTCAGTGCTTAGGTCCAATGTACAATTTAAATAGAAGGTTGAAAATAATAGCACAAAGTAAACCGTACAATGGAAGTTTCTTTCGTAACAGGACTTTTTAAAAAACTGTAGTAATAACACTGATTTCCGTAAATGAACTACTAACAGGGACCACTTAAACAAATGAAAATACTGTATACACATAGAAAAGGTACAATAAAAATGCAATGTAAGATTAAAAATTGGTACACTTGTCTAGGGCCATGAATGGAGCTTATAGGACTGAATGATTATGCATGAGTAAGCAATGAGTGAATGTGAAAGCCTGGGACATTACCATACATGACCATAAACTTTATAAACATTGTAAACTTAGGCTGCACTCAATTTGTTTTAAAAATAATGTAAATGCACTATGATGTTTGGTGGCTCTGTCACTAGGTGATAGGAATTTGTGTAAGAGTTTTTCAGCTCCATTATTATTTTATGGAACCACTGTCATAATACACGCATTCCGTCACTGACAGAAACATTGTTAGGTAGCAAGTGGCAAATAACTATACAATAATAGCAATGGAATAATACAGGAAAACAATCATATTTCTAAGAGATGCAAACTAAAGCAAGAAGTAAAATTATAATAATGCCTGGGATTGAAAGCACTTCAACAAGGAACAAGTTGTCAAAGGAAGCATGAAACATGAAAAACAGATAACTGAATCAGGATGACAGGTGTATGTGTGTGTGTATATATATGTATATATATAATCTTTATTTGGGGGTATATTTGAAAATCTAATTTAAAAACAAAGTTCCTTGGGAGATCTGATCACCATCCAGATTTGGATCTACAATGATTGATAACACTGTTTCACCTTTATTAATTATTTTCATGGCATTCAGACACAGCCTGAAAAAAAATTGCTGCTTCAGTGGCTCAACTTGTTGCCAAGTGAAAACACATCTTAGATGATTAACTATTTTACAAACCAAGTGGACCATGTCCATAAACAATTAGAAAATATCAACTACAATAGCTTTAAAGTTAATAAATATGTTCTTGCTGCCATTTTAAAGACATCCTATGTCCTCCGACTTCTCTAAAGTTATTAATATTCAGTTAAACTTTTTGGTGGGAAAAATGATCACTTCATTGGACTGTCTCCCCGCTTCCTTCATCTATCACACTGTCTTCCATCATGCACAATACATCTCACAGTGATCCTGTGATGCTAAAGTGTTTCCATTAAAGAATTAAAATTCATGGGACACAACTACAAGAGAGACTCTACCTAACAAATTCAAAAATTGTGACCTGGTTGTTTGTACCCTCACAATAACCTGAAGTTTAAAAAAGTGATTAAAATTCACTGTCAACAACAGGGTTTTTAAAAACACTCAGGTTAAATTAAAAAAACAAAACAAAACAAATCAAATCCAACTTTTTGGTAAATGGTGAGTGGAACATAATAATGATTTGTCCTTTAAAGTTAAGTCTAATTCTAGATTTGGCTAACTATAATATAGACTATATTTTAAAGGATTTTAAGCTAGACACAAGTTAGTTCTTGAATGAAGCAGTTAGCATCAGATGACT
Organism: Galagoides demidoff; assembly: GCA_963574575.1. Classification (NCBI taxonomy): domain Eukaryota; kingdom Metazoa; phylum Chordata; class Mammalia; order Primates; family Galagidae; genus Galagoides; species Galagoides demidoff. Next base: position 13,353 of record CAUYQV010073459.1, on the reverse strand, counting down.
CTTGAGCAGCCTTATTAAAAAATGTAAGAGATTCTATTCTTCCAAAGCAAATGATAAATTAACTTTTTGTCATGTCCTGTTAAAAAATGGGGACTAATTATGACAGAGGACTGTCCTTTCTTCTCTTCTTAGTAAGAACACTTTCCAAAGAAAGGTTGTGTCATATTGGTAGATGTATTTTGAAAATACTAAAAAAAAAAACTTAAAAATTAAAATGAAGTATACTTACACTTCATCTTCTTTTGAGTCCTTAGTCTGAAAAACAGCATCAAGAATTAGTAATCTATATTAGCTATGTCAATAAACATAGGGATATGACTGCATGTAGGTCACTGTTTCTCAAATTTTTTTTTATCACAATCATAGTAATACATCTTATATGATGATGTTGTATGTACTTATACGTATATTCATACATATGTACACATCAGTATAAAACTGAAATATAACTTCCCTGAAATAAATCTTATTCATATGTGATGAATGTTAGTATTTTTTATTCCTATTTATTTCTCTTTTTTAAATGGGGGCTGTAACCCACTAAACTGATTTTATAATCTACTATTAAGTTTTGAAACATAATTTGAAAATCACCCATTCTGGTATGCATCAGGATAGGTGTACATACCCATTTATTCCTACACTATATACAAGGGTTCTTGGATATGCACATATAAAAAGAAATCACAGTGATATATATTTTAAGAATCTTATAGAAAAAGAAGTATTAAGGAGATCACAATTGGGAGAAAATCTTAAAAAGCCCCAAATGCTATGTTTATTAAAATAAAGCTATTAGGTCAACATATCAAGTAAAAGTAATATCGGTAACTTCAACACATATTAAAGTTAAGAATATCACAGTATCAATTTCTACCATCTCCTGCTTACAAGAAACTTCAGAGTCTCCTTCTCCAGAGATACAATGCTTTACAAATTTGTTAGCTTTCTAATATGTATACCAAGAGAATTTTTGTGTTTCAGTGTCTCATCTTCTGCTCAACGTCCAGTAACAATATGATTCTATAATTTAGAATTACTGATTTCTGACTTGGTTCCAGTGTATTTGAATACCTGGGTTGGAAAGACTTTTGGTTGTTCATAATGAACGTAATGTAGTATAGTTGATTATTTCCCAAACTCCTTTTTAGCTCACCCCATGATAACCTTATACCAATGCATGTACCTGCCTCTCATCTAGGCATCTCTATAACTTCCCTCCTAAGTTAGAGAGGACACTCAATTTGAGGGGCTGGATTTACTCCTGTCATGTTTATTTTTTCCCATGGCTTCATCACAGAAGCCTTCAATTCTTTTGCCTACCCTAACCCTGTGAGTAGGGAGGGAGGATTTAATTAACCCTCAAAAGAGTTATTTGTTTGGATATATTAGAAGATAAAATAAATACTAAATTCCTAACTGAAGAAAGAGATCATATAGAGTAGCTACAAAGTTCCTATACATACTAGTTAGAAGTTATCTGTACTGTCCCTTGTATTTGCTACATAAATCTTCCTTTTTCTTTATACTCCTCCAGGGAGTCCCTAAGGTATTTTTAGGATGATTATTTGGTCAACATTTGCAAAACAAATAATGAACATCATTTCACGCCAGGAGACTCTGTCATTACTCTGTATATAAGCAAAGTTCTAAATGCTATAATTTTTCGAGAAAACTACTGATTAGAGAATTAGGTTGACTTCACTTTTGTAACTGATTGCTTATGCTACAACCTGACCATTCTTTGCACCTATAATAATAGTAATTGAGTATTTGGAAAAGAATTATTCCATATGTATAAATTTTAGCATTTTTTAAGGTCCTAATTTAAAATTTAGGACAAAGATACAAGATATACCACAAGATATTAAGATACACCATCTGTCTACTAATGTCCAAATTTTAAATTGATAAAATTATTGTATTTTTCAAAAGTATCTCAATTTCAGTTAATAAAATAAATTCAAAAAAAATCTTAGAATGTTAAAGAAACAAAAAGTCCTAGATATTTGCTAACATTTAATAAGAAACTTATAATGTTACTAGTTTGAGTGAGTAGTAGTTATGTTTATTTAGTTGTGTTTGTTGTGATGTACAAATGAAACATTCCATTTAACTAAAATTGGAAATTTGAGCATTACCATATTTTGGAAATAATACTTTGGAAATAAAGAACAGATGCATTATATACCCTTGGTATTTAGCTTTGAGGTTTAGTAGCTGTGAATTTACTTGGAGAGCTTTATGTGGTATTAGACTTGGGACTTACTAATATTTTGACAAAATTAAAAATATCACTACCATGATGAACTAGGTTATATTCTATTGGGTAAGAATTTGTCTAAAATCTTTATACTCATGTCTTTAATAAACAAAATCTAACTTTTAAAATAAATTATGAATGAAATTATAAGTTATAATAAACAATGGCTATGATAAATATGAAAATAATAACATTATTATCAGATTAGGAGTATACATTTTCTTTATTTTGCTTCTGACCTATACGTTTTATACATTCATCTTCATTACCTTAAGTTTCATTAATAATTAAAATTTGTGTGCACTTTCAAATGACTAATAACATAAGCTCACCATATTATAGTTGTGGAAATATTCTCATTCAGTTTATATCAAGATTTTAAATATATTGTTCAAGCCAGAATATTAACACTGTTTCATCTCAGAGTTTTCATGGTATGGTAGTTAACTGTATACTTAATTATAAAATTAAATTTCCTGGATTTCCCTTTTAGTTTTTCCAGTAATTAAGAGACCTGTTGCTAAAACTGCTACAGATAGTTACTTGTTCATTTTCCAACTGTCAAAAATCAAAGAAGAAGAGGGAAGAGAGTTTGTATTTATGCCATTTTTTGTATATTATTGCATTGTTGGCACACTCTCAGACATAAAGTCAAGGTTTCTTAAGGTTTTAAAAATGCTTCTGACCATCTTAATAGGGATATGATAGAAACAAGCTATTCTTAAGACCATTTTTAAGATGGGGAGTAGGCAGAAATTCATTCAGTAACCCAGTCTATTTATTTGTATATGAAATGTATAAATTGTAATTTACAAAAGTAAAGTATGGTATACTATTTTAATCATTCAAGATATAACATAAGTAGAGTTCTCTAAAATCATATATCCAATAAGCTATTAAATCTCTATGTTAATGTCTATTTGGACTAATTTAACTTCTAATAATGAATTCACATACATGTATTGAACTCATGTTCATAATCCAACATCCTTCTATTATAATTCTATTATAATGTTAATGTAGTCTCTTACCCTTTTATTCTTTGTCTTTTTCTTTTTCTTTGCTTTACTCTTAACCTAGTAGGTAAGAAATATATCATTTGTTTAATATGGAAGTCAAAGTACACAAGAAGTTATTTTGCAAAATATGTTTCCTCTAATCATTAAGATCTTTTCTCTCCTAATATTTTGGATACTATTTCTGTCTACAGACTATGAAACACATTTTCATTTTAATTATTTTTATTTTAATGTTAGTCTTTTGCCTTTGAAAAATCACTAATGGAAAGGAACACATAAGGTCAGTAAGCAGGCTACTCATAAAAACTCATAGGTGCTCACTGGCACATGGGCATGAGTAACGAAGAAGGAAAGCAGTTTTTAAAAAGCAATATATTCATGTCCAGAGATGAAAGATTAAGCTTCAGAAGACTTTAGTGACTATAAATGTCACCACTTATGTGTAAAGAAATATAATAGAGATTCTATCCTGCATAATTAAATTTGACCTCTCTGCAAATAGGACTGAAATACCTCTTTCCATTTTTTTCTCTTTATTTTTTTTCCCACCATACTTTCTTCTATTTCCTACTACCCTCCTACATCTACTTCCATTAGTCAGGATAAAGAAATTTTTTCAGAAATCTAGCATAGTACTTGGTACATAAGTATTCAACAAATCTTGGAAAAATAAATGGTTATGGAAGGAAATACTGGGGAAAGAACCATTCCAATTCAGGCTCTGTGTGAACAGTATAATAAATACAAGTTAAGATCATCTGGGATATGTAAGCACATGCAAGAAAATAAAGGCCTAGAATAAATTCTGCTAATTGAAACATTAATGAGAGCTTATACTTCCTGGAGATCTTTAATAGATTCTGTTGAAGATTCACTGGGTATTGAAGCTATATCTTTATTCAATTCTGCAAACTGTATTTCAGAGTTTGATTTCACATTTATATTGTACTCCATGAGAGGCGGACTTAGTTCTTCTTCCTCATTCTGTAACTCTTCTATTTCAATACCTAAATATTAAAGACAAAATTCTCAAAATCTAGATGGAACAATTTTAGCGCCTTATCAGTATTATAAATACTTTTGTCAACTCCCACAGAAATAGAACTATTAATAGAAGACATCTTACTCTTTTTAATTACTAGATGAAAATGCAGTGTCCATCAACTTCAAATAATAGGTACATAGAGCCTGTAACCAATCAGCGTAAACCTGAACACTATGATACCTTACTGGTATCCTGAGTAGATTCTAGACACTAGATACTCTAGAACTTACACTTAAGTTTTTGAGTGTCCTGACATTGCCTATTAATACTGCAACTGGTATTATTTTAAGACATAAATTTCAAACATAAAGAAGAAAAAGTTACAAGATCCACTTTCTACTTTTTCATAAGAAAAGTATCAATTCCCTATTATGTGACCTTTTCTTTGACACCACAGTCCTTAATATTGCCCCCAAAACTCAGTCTCAAAACATGTGGACTTTGTCTGACTGGTCACAGATAATCCAACATTCAATTTCAAACAAACCCATAGGATTGTTTTCTTGGGTACAATTTTAACTGCAGAATAGGAATTACGTTAAAAAACAATAGCACAAAAATGGAAAATAGAAATATAGTATCTCACCACCTAGCAAAAAACTATGTAACTATAAACAAAAGACAATCAACCAGATAAAGTTACATGTGCTAAAAAGACCATATGAGTGGATAGGCATTTTTGTCTTCTAAAGTGTTCTCTAAGTAAAAAGTTAGAAGATTGTTCCTGGGTTGACCCTGGAGCACATGTACTAAGACAGAGGTAGGGTAAGAATCACTCTAGATTCAACTGGCCAGTAGTAATTTGGTCACGTGATTTTCCAAGCTTTTAATGAACGGTTCTAGTTTATCATATAGTTTATCTGACCAAATAAAAACCCCATAGGTAATCTTAGGTATCCCAAGTTAGAAAATCACTAAAGAACTTTTATTTTAAAATATACTTACGCTGACTGCCTGTTATTGATTGTAGAGCAATTCCTATGGTACATAAAAGAAAAAACTTAGATGCATATTTGCAAATACAACCAACAAATGTCTGACTGGAATTCAGAAAAGCCAGAAGCCTTTTACCCTACATCAACTGATTCTATAAATAAACTGTAAAAATAACCAGCTTTGCTCACCAATGGTTTAACAAGGCATAATCTTAAGACTAATACATAAACATTCTAAATCTATGACTAGAGGAAAATGTAAACAATAACTTGATAGTTCGTAACAGATAAATCCTAGAACATAAGCAGTTTAAGCCACAAAGCAAATTCTTACTTTTTACAGTCCAAGGCCATGAAATAATAATCAGTTATAAAAGAAATCTCCACTGAAAATTTGAGCCACTTTTTCTTCTGAATTACCCAGAATATCACTTCCTCTTTGTTCACTAATGTATTCTGAAACCTACAATGTACATTAGACTGCGTTAGCCTGCGGAGAGTGAATGGTTAAAAAAAAAAAAAAGACAAGCCTCATGAAAATTTAGTGGGATGTTAATAAAACATCAGACACACAAATAAAAACTGCAACAGTATTGGTTGAAGAAAGAGATATACGATGCCTCTAATTAAAGGGACTTGACCAGTAAGTTTTTCAGGATACCTGAATAAAAACTGCTTACTAATTTAATGCCTTGAATTAAATCAGTACTCAAAGCTCTTTCTCAAATATGACCTTATTTCACATGATTTTTTGTTTTAGAGAACTGGGATTGGGTCATAGCAGAGTTACCTCTGAGGGAAAAAAATATCTGGACTGTTTTCAACAATTACTAGAAACTTGGGAAGTGGTACATTTAAATAGCATCAGTGGTCATCAGTTGCTCTGTAGGCTGTTAATAACTTGGAACCAGGAAAAGTCACCTTGAACAGCATAGCATTTCAGTAATATTGACATGCCTTGAATTCTTATCTTCTAGAAAAGAGCTAAGAAGTGATCCTGGGTTATAAGGGAGAAGGTCTGAAGTCTTCCTCATATCAACAGATTGGGAATGGCCACTGCTCAATTTGGATATACAATGTTATCTGATTTTTTTGAATCATCCACAGTTATCAGATAGCTGCTAAAATTTTGAACAAAACATCAAGATTCTGCTAGAAAAGAGCAAAAGGATATCCTCTGCCTCTAAAAGGGCATCCCTAAAACCACATAGTACCTATATTTCAAGGTTTTAGGCATCCCTAATTTTGAAGTGATAAAACTCTTCTAATTAAAAATCTTCAATGATTTTTTTCTGAAAATGAAAACTCTTTATATTTTTTAAAGGAAAAAAATCCTTTTGAGTATCCTCTCAAAGGACACTCAAACTTTAACTCTCTTAATCTCAGAAGTGCCAATTTTTTAAGTATAATAAATAAGTTTTATATCTTAACTCTTGTTTTCCTCTGAAACAATCTTCCTCATCTTCTTTATTTGGCTAACTTCTATATATCATTTAAAAATCTTTATTCTATTCTTCAGTAAACTTTTTTAGACCCCCTTAAACTAGGAATTCCCTCTAGTATTTTGGAAACATCTCTAGTAGTATAATTTCTGTTACCTTCTTTTTTTTTTTTTTTTTTTCCTGTGTGCTACCTTCTTGATGAAGCTTATTTCTGCTAAATAGGTATGCTCCCTGAATCTAGTGTCCTTGGCACTGCACCTGGAGTAGAGCAGTCAGTGAAGATTTATTGGCCGAAGTAAGTAATTATTCAGTACCTTGTTGATAGCAGGATAACATCCTCTGTATGATTTCTGGTACTGGTATGCCTAAGTAGATGGATAGCTGATGGTAATCAAGGGAGATATTCTCAATGGGATTCTCCTTCACTTTGTCAATATCCTCTTGCTTCATCCCAAGGCGCAGAAGAATATCTGAAACTTTTTGCCAAATTGACTTGAATTGTGACTCAGTGAGACCATTCATCAAAATCTCACTAAGGAGAATATCCCTGTATTTGCACAGCCTCAGGATGTCTGCAGACTTAGAGAGATCAGAAGATGGTGGTTCCATATTCCAGCCTTTCTTAGGTGCAGGGAACACATTCAAATGTTTTATGAGAGCTAACAGGAGACATAAGTCAAACTGTTTGGACTGTGGCAGCTCCTTATTTGGGGGATAAAGCAGATGCCATGATCCACCCAAAGGATGATTGGTCCAAAGATGGTTGTAGTAGGATTCCAGCACATTCTTGTGTATAAGCAGCTCTTTTTTCAAAAGAAGGGGTGGCATAGCCTCATCAAATATTTGCCGGACAATGTCAGTACCAGAAATAATAATTATATGAAGCAGATGATAGAAATAATTATAATCAAGTTTGAAGATAGGCATTTCATCTGAAAGGAATTTTGAGAAGTCAAGACATTCCACATTAATGCTCTTTTTCCATGTAGTCTCTTATATTACACCCTAAGTTCCTATAGGGGAATTATTCCAAACGAATAAAGTACAGTTTAGAGCTCTGCCACAGCCAGTGCTCTACAAGCATGCAGCTTTCTGTAAAACTGTCAAAAAATACAGACCAAAACAGTACATTCCCAAGCAAAAGTAATCACAAATACTAATCATCACCAGAAAATCATTTTAGCCATCCATGGTTTTATTCAAGTAAACGAGCTTTGGTAACCAAATGGTCCTTGAAAATTCTGAAATTTGCTAAGAATAGTAACTGCCAATGTTTAATATGCTTTACTTAAATAATTATACATTATCCTAATCAGCATTGTCTAAGAGAACATTTTCTGATAAAAATATTTTATAGCTGCTTTATCCAATATTCACTGACCACTGGAAATGTTGCTTGTATGGCTAAGAAACTGAGCTTAAATTTTATTTAATTTTAATTAATTTAAATTTAAATAGCCATATGCAGGCAGTCACTAAGTTACAAATATTTGATTTGCATATGACTTGAACTTATGAACAGAGGCCATTACAGGTAAGAGGTAAGTTACCTGAACTTATACACAAATTCAACTTAAGAACAAACCTTTAGAACCTGTCTCGTTTGTAACCCAGGGACTACATATATACCTAGTGGCTACTATATTAGCTCAGATCTATAACAAGAAACAAAGGGATCTCACCCCTTGCTATTCAGGTCTGTGTAGTCCACAAACCAGCAGCATCAAACACCCACCTGAGAGCCTATTAAAACACAGAATCCCAGGCCCCATTCCAAACCTAATGAATTGACACTTGCATTTTATTTTATTATTTATTTATTTATTTATTTATTTATTATTATTATTTTTTTGAGAGAGACAGGGTCTCACTTTGTTGCCCTTGGTAGAGTACAGTGGCGTTACAGCTCACAGCAACCTCCAGCTCTTGGGGTTAGGTGATTCTCTTGCCTCAGCCTCCTGAGTAGCTGGGACTACAGGCACCTGCCACAATTCCCGGCTATTTTTTTGGCCGGGCCACCTTCAAACCCGCTACCCTTAGTATATGGGGCTGGCGCCCTACTCACTGAGCCACCGGCACGGCCAGGCACTTGCATTTTAACAATATCACCAAACATTTCAAATGCAAATAATGTTTGAAAAGCAGTAATCTAATAAACCTCAAGTTCTTACCCATTCAACAAATAAATAAATGATTAAGTATGCATTTCATCAATGAAATGGCATAAGACATGAAACTGAATTATTTGGTATTTTTCTGGTTTGGTAATCCTTCCAAATAAGCAAAGTAGACTGAGGTGAATTAGAAAGGAGCAATAACCTAATACGGGATGGTATTTGGTTTTTGTATGAACATCTAAATATTTATCATATAATGTAGCTTTATTATTTTATCCTTCATGATTCTATGTTTCAAGAGATTTTTTAAATTAATATTTCTGCGTGGAATACTTGACATACACTGTGGAGGTAAAGGAAGTTAAAAAGGAAATGACTCAAGGAACTTTGCCTGTGTTGTCAAACGTGAAGCAAGCTGGCATTAATTGCCTCATGCAAAAAGGGCTGCTACCAAACTATTCTTCCATAGGCCCAGGGGCCCATAAGGTCTGTAAGTACTGGGTGGTGCATTTCCTAGCACACTCCTAAACAGCAGGCACTAAATTTAGACTACTTGGCCCTAAGCCCAAAATGTTTATTCCTTCCATGTAAAAGCTACTCTCATGGTTGCTCTATTAAGATGGAATGTGAGGGAAGAAGGGTTGAGGAAACCTCTGTCAGAGCACAATCTCATTATTCAGGTCAGGGCTATGCACCAGACCTAGCATGCCAAGGTAATGTGAGATCAATACACCTCTTTCTGTCTCTGAGTGCTTGCCTATAACAACTATTGCTTGATGGTATAAATATAAGCCCAGTGAATTGTTCATGGCATGATAATTTATAGATGAAATGAAAAATTTTTACATACTTTTTAATAGGAGGCATATAAAAATAAAATAATACCTTTTGTATTAAATTTTAAACTGATCTTCGGTCTTATATCAGTATCAGTTATTTTCAGAGACATCAACTTTTTATAACTACAAGTGGAAAAAAATTAAGTTAGATAATACCAAAGGCAGGCAAGATTTCTGGTATAAGCACGACTAAGTGATTATTTTCATCTTCTACTCCTGGAAATAATTCAAAAAGGAGAAAAATAAATGAACAAATAAAAACCATCAACAACAAGAATCTAACATTGTCATTTTCATTGGTTTTAACAGTAAAGTAGTTATTACTAGATTTGATACAAAAGAATCACATGAAAAGCTCACTGGCAAGAAGGCTGTGTAGTAGCAGGGAAAAAAAAAAGAAAGCTTTGTATTGTATTAAAAAGAAAAGAAAAAGACAACAAACCTGAAACTCCTTATCACATTTTTTTTGTTGTTGTTAGTATTTATTCCAAGAAAAATCAAATCATTAAATATCTAGTAACTAAAAAAAGTAAAGAAACTGGTATATATCAATAAAAATAATTAGAATAACCAGAAGGAAGAAATAGCAAAATTTATTAAATATATTAAGCACTGGGTAAATGTTGCCATTGAACAGATGAAAAAACGTATGGCTTGGCTTTGAAATGAACCTTGTCATAGGAAAAAAAAAATTTGTAATAAGAATTTCATAACACAATACAAATATTGGGCAACAACACTAGAATGTAAGTTTAAGGAGGACAAAGATTTTGGTGATGGTTGCTTTAGTTTGGTGGTGGTTGTTAACTGATTTTTAAGTCACCACTACAATACTGTCAACTAGGCACTATAGTGGAAAAATTTAAAACTCTAACAATATGAAGGACTGGCAAAAATACTGAATAAAAGGAAACCTCCTATACTGCTGGTAGAGAGTATAAATTAGTAAAACCACTGTGGAAAAAAGTTGAGCAAAATATAATAAAGTTGAAGATATGCACAGATGGCCTAGCAATTCCACCCCTAGGCATATATATTCTAGAAACTTTTCTGCACATATATGTCTGGAAACATGTAAGAATGTCCCTTACAATATTGTGATGAGTCTGAAATTGGAAATAAATATCAACGGTAGAATGATCAAAAGAGTGTAGCAAAATGATAAAAAGCAAAAGCAATGAAATGAATGAAATATGACTATCATAGTAAGAACGAATCATACAAATATGCTGCATAGTTTAAAAATGCATAAAAATAAATGTTTCCATTTATATGAAGCTCAAAACAAAAAACAGTACACTTTTAAGTAATGATATATCATGGAATTTATAAAATATGTACAAGTAAAACACATGAAAATAATAGCACAAAAGAAAAAAGAAACAGAAGTATGTCATCACAAAGTTCTTACACCTATATACATGCTGTGGTATATTATTATTCAAAACTGGATGAGTTAAAAATGTGTATAGTAACTCCTCAAGTAACCACTAGGGAAAAAAAGGTAAAACTAATAAACCAAACCAGATAATAAAAACCAGAGCACATGGATAATTGATAAAACAGGAAAACAGTAGATTTAAACCCAAACAGAAATAATTATAGCAAACTTATATGGAATTCAAAACTCCAATTTAAAGGCAGAGATTGTCAGATTGTATACAAAAATAGTAAGACCCATGCCAACCTTAAAAATCTCTCCTTAAATTCAAAGACAGATAGGTTGAAATATGGATGCAAAAGGATGTGCCATGAAAACACTAACCAAAAGAAAGCTGGAGCATGTGTATCAGACAAAAGATCCATGATCAAACAGGATGTTATATAAGGATAAAGGGTCAAATCATTAAGAAAAAAAGATAATAATCCTAAATGTCTATGTATCTTTTCATAAAAGAGTTTCAAAATACACAATTAGACAATAGACAAAGATAAAATATGAATAACAAACTTTAACATTTGACTTTCAGGAATTGATAGAAAAAGTAAATAATCAATAATTCTAATTGATAATCATATAGAAAGGTGACACAAAACTATAAATTAACTTCATCTAATGTATGTACTCCACTCAACAAGAGCAGAAACAGATTTGTTTTACATGTAAATAGAACATTCATCAAGATATACAATGTTATAGGTCATAAAATAAATCTCCATGTATCTTAAAAGACTGTAATGCTATAAGACATATTCTGTGACCACAAGGGAATTAAACTAAGAATCAGTGTCTGGAAAGATAAGCTGAAATATCTACAAATGTTTGGCAATTAAACAACAAACTCCTAAATAGTCCATGGTAAAAACACATATGCGCACAAGCACCTAGAAAACATTTTGAATAGAATAAAAATAGTAATAATAATAAAACGCTACATATCAAAATGTATGCAACACAGCTATAACACTGCTTAATGTGGTAGCAGTTTGTAAAGAACAAAGGTCTCAAATCAATCATCAAAACTTTTACTTCAAGAAAATGAGAAAAGCAACCCAAAGCAAGCAGAAGCAAAGAAATTATAAGGAGCAGAAATCAATAAAATTAAAAATGGAAAATTATTATAGAAAAGTCAATAAAATCAAAAGTGATTATTTGAAAAAATCAATAAAATCAATAAACCTATAGCCAGAATAGTCAATAGAAAAAGAAAAAAGATACAAAATTAACAACCTTAGGAATGAAAAATGTGACATCATTAATGAGGCCAGGTATTGGCTGAAAGAATCAGAAAACAGAAGGGGAACCATGGCCACCAAAGACAATGAGCAAATTTCAGAAGGGAAAGAGTCAGAAGAGATCCCCAGATTCTTTTTAGCCACATGTCTTACTGACTGACCACTAAACTACACACGTGTAGAACAAACTAAAAGCAGCTCAGGTAAAGGCAAAAGATCTGAACTAAGAAAGACCTGGACTAAGACTGGAACCACAACCTGAAAAAGAGTACAAATTTACATCCTGCCAAGTTAACGTCCTGTCAGAATAAAAGTAATACTACCAATAAGGGAACAATAGGATTCAGAATCTCTACATCTATTATCTATTTAATAGGTACCACCTACATGCCAGGCATTATACTATGTGCTGAGAACATAAGAGAAAGTAAGACAAAATTCTGGCCCTCATAAGGGGTATAGTCAAATGGAGGTACAGAAGAACTCCAAAGTTGACCACCTCCCTACACTGTCCACCTTCAAAAGTTGACCTAATTTTTATAGACCAGACATGTACTAAATGGAAGACTGACTTCTATATATATTGACCACCTCTGTTAAGTTGTATCTTGACCACTCGGAATGAAATAACAATATTAATTTACCCTTTATAACTTGACCAGTTGGGTCCACTCTACACCAAGAGATAGAAAGTATGGCCTTTGACCCTTAGTTCTATTATTTTTTCTTTAGCATAAGTTCTTTTTTCATCTTTTATTATTATCACACGTTGGATTAGGCCTAAAGTCCTACTATTTATCAAGTATTGTGGAAGACTTTTTTCAATGTTAAAGACAAGTTTGAATTATAGGGATATCCTACAATTACTGAAAAAGTTACAGTTAATTGGGACATTAAGACCCAAAGAAAGAACTCAAAGAGTGACACTGAAGGAAAAGGTTGATTTTCTACATTTTATGCAAAGCTGTGGCCAAAGAAAGATGGCAAAACATTTTGATGTTAGCAAGACCACAGTTA
>CAUYQV010073458.1:0-17350 GCA_963574575.1 Galagoides demidoff | reverse complement strand
CCTGCCTGTGCGCTCCGAGCTGGTGGAAAGGACAGGAGCCTGCCAGCCGGACCTGAGAGTCACACTCTTAGTCGCTGTCAGTAACAAATCTTTGCAAAGCAACAGTAGGGAGGGAATAAGAAAGTGTCACTCAAGGCCCCTCCCCTCAAGCAGCTTTTAATCTAGCTGGGACTAAACACCTATACAAACAAAAGGTTAAAAAATAATAATTTTACCATTTTTGAGAATTTTCAATAGGTCAGGCTTTAGTTTAGGTGCTTTGTATGTTCTGTGGTTTTGATTTTTTGAACCCTCGGAGGTATGTATTATCACATACATATTATCGAGTTTGACCTCGACTGCATAGTTTGACCTTTTTCCTACTCAATATAATTTTCCACTCCTGCCCCTAAGGAGGCCGTACAGACCAAACTAAAAAGCGTGGAATTCCAGACTGGGAGTCAGAGTGAGTTCCATAACCTTCAGTTTCCTCAATCTGTAAAATAAGGGTGATAAAAACTATGGTAAGAATAAGAATCTATTATGCGGGGATCATAATAGCTAGGAGGGACTGGGCGTTGGGGGCCACAGCCACGACCCCTGTACTTCATCCAGTCAACAAGCATTGACTGAGTGTCCTAGCATCCACACCTGTGCGAGGCCCCGGGCACTGCATGAGGCCTGGGAGGTGTCTGCCCTGAGGAACTCACAGTCTACTGGGTGGAGGTGGAGGCACATTTAAATAACGACGGTGCCTTGTACAGGGAGGAGTGAGTGGTGACGACAGTCTAAAACTTGGACAAAGTGTAACGTTTAAGGCTTTACTGGAAAGCTGGCAAGACTTGGTAACTGAGTAAATTTAGGAGTGAAGGAAATTGAGATGGAGAAGCTGACTTGGTTTGTGACAGCTTGAGTCTGAGGTGGTGCTGAGACATTTTTGTAAAACATATCGAGCCGGCAATGACACAGGCTGGCACTGGCATGTGAGGAAAGCACAGGAGGTCTGCATTTAGGAGTAAGAAATGCTGAGCTTTCTGAGAAGTTGTGTTAAGACACAAGGCCAGCTGCAGTGGCTCATGCCTGTAACCTCAGCACTCTGGCCGAGGCGGGAGGATTGCTTGAGCTCAGGAGTTTGAGACCCGCCTGAGCAACAGTGAGACCTCATCTCTACTAAAGTTAGAAAAACTAGCTAGATGTTGTGGCCGGCACCTGTAGTCCCAGCTACTCAGGAGGCTGGTGGAGGAGGATCACTTGAGCCCAGGAGTCTGAGGTTGCTGTGAGCTGTGATGACACCATGGCACTCCAGCCTGGGTGACAGAGTGAGACTCTGTCTCAAAAAAATAAAATTAAATTAAACAAAACATAAAGATAGAAGAGGAGACAGGTGACAACACACCCTTGGAGGCCTGAGGAGGTGGAGAAAGCAAAGGAAGACAAGAGTTGGAGAGGCAGAGAGAGGAAAGGTGATGTGGAATTGTGCGGGGTCCCAGCAGCCACTGGCGAAGAGTCTGGAGAGGCCGGGGTGAGGTTCAGCGGGATGAACTGAGTGAAGCAGGTTTGAAGGTTCTGGTCTAAGTGAGGTTCCAGGGGACAGGGGTGGGGGTGGCAGGTGATTTCCTAGGGCTGCCTTAACCAACGACACTAACTTGGTCGCTTAAAACGACATTTATTCTCTCATAGCTCCCGAGCGCAAGTCTGAAGTCAAGGTGTTGGCAGGTGGGGCTCTTTCTGAGGGTACCTCCCTTGCCTAGTCCACCTTCCCGGGGCTCCAGACAGTTGCTGCTCGTGCCTACTCCACTCCCATCTCTTTTCCTCTGTGTGCCAAACCTAGTTCCATCATTCCATCATTTCTCTTTTCAGGAAATACTGTCCTTGGATTTGGGGCCCACCCAGCCAATCCAGGATGCTCTGATCTCCATATCCTTAATTAATTCATCTGCAAAAACACCTTTTCCCAAGTAATGTCTCCTCCACAGGTCCCAGGTGGAGTTACCTTCTGTGGAGTTCAACTCACTCCAACACGTAAGGGGCTTGTGCAATAGGAGCCCAAGGTTAGGAGACCAGGCAGGGTCCTGTGTCCCTGTGGAAGACTTGGCCAGGATACGGCACTTGAACTGATGTGGGGCACAGAGGAGAGTCAGAAATTGGCTGAGAATCATCAATAATTTGATGATTGACTTCCAGGGCTGGCTCCTCAAGGAAGATGGAAGGAACAGGATGGCCTGGGTGACCAGAGGCAGTACTTCTATAAAGACAGTTCTGCAGGTCTGCTGCCAAGGCAGAAACCAATTACATACCAAGACTTTACACAGTGGTAAGAGAAGTGACATTAAAAGCTAGGAGGCCAGGTGCAGTGGCTCACGCCTATTATCCTAGCACTTGAGGAGACTGAGGTAGGCAGATTGCTTGAGTTCACAGGTTCGAGACCAGCCTGAGCAAGAGTGAGACCTCATCTCTAAAAAAAATGGCTGGGTGTTGTGGTGGGCGCCTGTAGTCCCAGCTACTAGGGAGGCTGAGCAAGAGAATCACTTGAGCCCAAGGGTTTGAGGTTGCTGTGAGCCATGATGCTACAGCACTCTACTGAGGGCGACCAAGTGAGACTCTGTCTCAAAAAATAAATTAATTAATTAATTTTTAAAAAGCTACGAGAAGAGTGACATCTTTTTGTTTGTTTGTTTTTTCTTAAACAGTTTTTGGCCGGGGCTGTGTTTGACCCCACCACCTCCGGTATATGGGGCCAGTGCCTTACTCCTCTGAGCCACAGGCACTGCCCAGTGACCTCTTTTTTTCTCACTCAGGGAGTGTGGGGAATCACTTTCCTTCTTCTAAGATGCTAACCACAGTTTGTCTACCCTGAAGAGAAAATCTCTCTCTCTCTCTCAAAATCTCTCTCTCTCTCTCAAAATCTCTCTCTCCCCTCACCCTACCTCCAATAATCTTCAAGCCAACTGGATCTGAAAATGTTTGCCTTTCCCTTTTTAAAAACCAAGGTGACACTTTGCTCTTGTGTGTTTTTGGAGTCCTTTCTTTCTCCCCCACCCCACCATGCCCACATCTCCAGTATGCTTCCTGACAGCCTGCAGGGCCAGGGACCATGTTCACCTTGCCCGTTCTTCTATCTCCAGACTCCAGCAAAGAGCTCGATCAGTAAATATTTGTCAAATGAATACAGGAATGGATGAATACAGGACAGAAAGTGTGAAGTTGGGTTTCCCCAGTTCCACAGGGGAACAGCAGGCCTGCCTTCCCGCAAGTGTTGGAGACCCGCCGCGGGGCTCACCTGGCCTGTGTCCTGCCCTTGAGTTTTGCAGCAGTGTGGGCTCTCGGCAGCATCTCGCCTCGTCAGTGAGCTCGGCATGTTCCAGCCGCTGCCGCCTAACTCTTAACAAGCCATCTGAGCGGAGATGCTTGTGTGAAGGTGACACCTGCCCTCACCAATGTCGTCTAAGGAAATACCCATCTTCCCTTAAGTGTCTCTCTTCCCTGCCTTCACATATCAGTGCCCCATAAATGATGATGAGGAGGGTTTGTAAATCAAGAAAAAGGCTCTGCTTGCAGGCACTCCTTAATTAGGTAGGATGGATTCAGCATCCTAGTTCATTTGGACGGGACAGCAGGGAACTGTTCCATCTCCTGCATGTCCCCACCTGGGTCCCACGGTGCTCCCAGGGTGATTGCTCTGAGCAGGGAGTTTATAACTTCCAAGCTTCTTCCTCCCTGTGCCAGGATGGATTGACGGGGGGTATTGTGCACTGTGAATCTGATACTGGGTTTTGCCAAAAATTTTAGAGATTCAACATGGAATTAAAATTTCTGTCTTAGTTATTCAAACATCTCTTTTTGTTCTGAAAACAATTCCAGGTTACATAAATTATATCAGGGAGAAACAAATTATAAACAGATGAGAAAAAAGAAATGTAAGACTGGAAATCTGCCAGCAATGCTGTAAGTTCCGTTTATTTTCTGGGTGGGACTCAGTCTGGGGAGGACTAATGACCAAAGCAAAGGGGACCCCACCAGGCACACCGTTTGCAGCATCCAGGAGACAGTATGCCCACAGGCCAGATGCTTAGAAGAAACCTATGCAGTCCTGAATGGAGCCCAGGCTCTTCTGGTCCCTCAGAAGGGGGGTCCGCTGTGAAGAGATAATGAACATTCCAATAAAATCCCTGCACAGACTCTGCAGAGCAGTTCCTAGGTGGAAACTCGCAGCAGCAACATCCCACAAAGGGGCGGGTTGTAAATACAGCTTCTTGAGGATCAACTGCATCCAACTCAGTGCTGGCGGGGATGAAATTAGGAATCATCTGTGGAGAACCTCGACAGGTGGGAAATTCGGCTGGGGGAGGAGCCCGGGCTCCAGGTTGCAGTGCCAGCTCTGTCACCACGTGGGATGGTGATTAGAACTCAGACGAAGTGAATCCAATCACCACATAATTTGCTGTGTGCACTGTGACATATCTGCACCTCAGTTTACTCATCTGTATAATGGGCGATAAGATCCCAGTTGTCAGGAAGGGCAATGTAGGTGCAGGGCCCAGCACGATGTTTGGAGCAGAACACCTCAGTTTACTCATCTGTATAATGGGCGATAGGATCCCAGTTGTCAGGAAGGGCAGGTAGGTGCAGGGCCCAGCATGATGTTTGGAGCAAAAGGGAGATGTGACAAGGAGCAACCATGAAGCCTTCTGTGGGGCCCGTGTGCTGTGACTTCACCCAGGGTGAATTTCTTGGGCCTCAGTGTTCCCATGAGAAAATAAAGGTGTCAGAGAGTAGGTGCTGCCTAAATCCCTTTCCGTCTCTAGCATTCTATTTTATGATTCTACAAAATTTAAAACATAATTTTATACCAAAGAAGACAAGGGCTAGAATTACATTGTTGGCTTTGTACCAAATCCTCCTCACTTTAAAAAAGCCCATATGATATGCATGTTCTCCGACCTACTAGAAAAGTGTGTTGACTTCAAGTAGTTTATGGCTGAACTCTGTAGAAGGAAGGAGCGGAGTTGGTGGGGAGTCATAAATGCCTCCCGAGGCCCATTGGGTCACACATACACATGCAGTGTGCACGCATGTATACACGTACGCATGCACGCACGCACACACTATCTCGCTCAATCTATTTATCAAATGCAATTGGCTATATTTATGGCAGCCTCTTCAGTTTATTACTGGAATGTGTACGAAGAAGCCTCAAACGTGGCACTGCCCTGAAAGTTCAGCCTCACCAGGGAGAGGGGACACGGAGACCCAAGACCCCGTTAGAGAAAGGCGCAGGATTCGGGGTGCCAACGTGAGTGGTGCTGCTTATGCTGCAAACCCACAGACACAGGAAGGCTGGTCCCCACCCCAGCTTGGAAGCGTGGCAGGTGGGGAGCCCACCTGACATCCAAAGAGCCAGAGAAGGCACCTCAAGCCCGGAGAGAAAACGGTCAAATTGTAGAGAAGGTGACAAGTCCAGCCTGAGAAAATAGGAGTCACTACCTGAGCTGTGCAGGGCGAATTTGTCCCAAGAGACTAGGAATTTTTGTTAAGAGTTTACTTGTCTTGAAGAATGCCTAATTTGGATTGAAGAGTACTTGGTATCGTGTAGATGCCAAATAAACATGAATTGAATGATGGAGCCTTGAAGAATCTTAGACTTCCTCCAACTGATAGAGTCTGGAAAATCTAATGTCTCAGAAGAAGGATTCCTAGAACCAAGATATTTGGTCTTTGAAATGACATCCTGTGATGTAAGGGGATCCATTAGGACAGCGGTTCTCAACCTGTGGGTCGCGACCCTTTTGTAACAATGAAAATACACCTGCATATCATATATTTACATTACAATTTATAACAGTAGCAAAATCACAGTTATGAAGTAGCAACGAAAATAATTTTATGGTTGGGGGTCACCACAACGTGAGGAACTGTATTAAAGGGTCGAGGCATTAGGAAGATTGAGAACCACTGCGTTAGGACAATCTGATTCAAGAGTGAGAACAGGCTTCAGCTAGTGGGACCTGCATGGAGCCTCCTTCAAGGTATAGAGATCAGAAAGTCAACTTATTAATCAATTATACACCTGCCACATGGTCAGACTCTGCCCTGATTTCCCACACATCACCGGTTGCATTTCCATTCTCGGACTTCTGCTTCTACATCCCAGCATTCAAACTCACTGCAGAGGCCGACCAATAGCTAGATAGTCATGATAAGCTGAGAAGTCTGCAGGGAGCTGGGGGGCGGGGCAGGTGGGTGGAATGCCCAGGGAGCCTCCAGACTCCACTTTTGTGGTACAGAAGTTAAGCTGTGGACAAGGCACTCAGGTCCCAATCCCAGCTGACCCCACCACCCAGGGAGATGGACTTGCCACTCCCTGGATGAGAGCACAGTCAGCAACACTGCCTGACTCAAAGCAGGGGTTCTTCACCTGAGATTTACACGTGAACCAGTTCGAGTGGTGGGTGAACACCATGGTACAGGTTCAGTCAAAGCAAGGGTTCTTTACCTGAGATTTACACGTGAACCAGTTCAAGTGGTCCGGGGACACCATGGTACAGGTTCAGCCTCAGAATTTGTCATCTGTGTACATGAAAAATGTTCCTATTGCAGCAATTCCACATGGTTCATGAAGAAAATGGAAAGCCATGCTTTGGGCAACACTGTAGTTCAGGTAGATATGTTCTCAAACTGGCCCCTGCTCTAGCTGCGACCGCTCTAAGCCGGGGGGCGGGGAGGGGGGCAGAGGTAAGTGCTCACATTTGTCAATGCCTAAGAGTAGGAAGTACTTTCACTAAAACCGTTGTATTTGATCCTGAAGTGAGCAGTTACTCCCTGCATGCATCACAGCAGCCATCAGCTAATGTGTATTTGGTATCTCTAGTCCATGGATCAGTCAAAAACTATGGCTCTTAGGCCAAATCTACCTGCAACCTATTTCTATGCAACTCAGAAGCCAAGGCTGGGTTGTGTACACACATACACTGGAGAATGGGTGAGAGGTACTGTATGTGGCTGGCAAATTTTAAAACAAAGTTCGCCAACCCGTTTTAGACACCAGGCACCATCCAGGTGCTCATAATATGCTGAGCCAGAATGGTGAGGTGAGGAAGCCTTTTAAGCTTCAGACAGTGTTGACAGTGGTGTCAGGTGGGCCCACAATGGGGATGACTTGGAAAGCAAAGGTTCTGGCCCCTGTTTCGCATCTCACTCTGGTCTGCAAACTGGGATGAGCTCCCTACACCCTGACCTGTGCTGCTGCTTCTGCAATGTGGTGTGTTGGGGTGGGCCTCACTTCTCCTCTGAGTCTGAGTTCCCAGGACTGGCCCAGGGGCCTGGAAATGAGGACACATCTCCTAGTTGGAGGGATTTCTAAAATCACAGTGACCCAATTTCCTTCCTTCTCACTGTAAATTTAAGAATAACTTTTAAGATGCTGAAAGGACAAGGGGCCAGGGACAAGGAGGCAGGGAATGGGCAGCACATCTCCCAGGCAGGAAATGAAGCTGTACAGTCTCCGTTTTAGGTGAACAAGGCAGAATCGTCATGGGAAGGGGGTTATGATACTGTTTTTAAGCTGAAAGTCATTTTTCACATTTGAGCCTCCAAATGCAAAGAGAAAAATACCAGCACGGCAGACCAAACAGGAAGAGGGGAGGAGGATTCCATTTTAAAAATGCTCATGGAGATGAAAAACTATAACTTCCAAATGTGAACCAATTCATTGAGGCCTTAACATTCATTTGTGGGGAATGGAGGGGGCAGTAAAACCTGCCCTCAGAGCCAATTGGGGAGCGGCAGGCTGGAAAGGTCAGCCCCGGCTAGGGGAGTGCGGTCCGCGGCTTTGTTAAAATCATGGTATTCGACAGAAGTTACATCTGAGGTCAAGTGACCGTAATAACAGGGGACAAGGAGCGCTCTCAAATCATTCTCAGGGATGAAAATGACATGAAACTGACATAATATCTGAGGTGAGATGAAACTGGAATCCTCGGCGGCTGAGCACTTCACCTGCTGATGGGCGGCCTGACCCTCGCCAATCTCATAATCAGCCCATGTCGAGAGGGAGCAGAGTCCCTGGCAACACAGGACGCAGCTCCTAGCATTTTGGGGGGACAGGGGCTTTGTCTCTCTCTGCTTCAGAAATGATGTTGAAAGTTTCAACACTCAGCTTTAAACCTTCCAAATCAATGTCTTATTAGAAAAATCGGATTCCATCCACAGGCACCGAATCTCCCCCCTGTGTGATTTTCCTCAACTCTGGGTATTTCTCGACTAGCAGGTTCAGCAATAAAATGTGTGTTTTAGTTCAATGACTGTCCTGGCATTATAAGGATTCAACCCGATTCCACTCACCGGTGTAAGGATAGTCTCTAATCTGGGTATAATCAACCAGTTACAAAACTACCTAAAGGGCTGGGGGAGGCAGGCTGGAGAGAAGGTGGTGATTGATTATAATCTCTTTGCCCCCAGATACCCCATGTGAAAGGAGGGTGGTCTGAAACTGTTGAATATATTAATCCACGATAAAGAACATGAGAAAAGGAAGCCTAAACTGCATTTGAATTTAAAGCAAGCATTAAAATTAAAACCCCAAAAGGAGAAATATTACATTTAGTCAGCTGTTACAAAGACTACTTCACGCTCCGCCATTTTCCCCGTAATTGCTCTAATAGGAGGTTCAGAGCGGTAGGCTGTCCTCCCATCTGTCGGTGTGATTAAAAGAAGTTTCCGTGTGTGTTTTTTCCCTGAAAAGGGAGAGGGGGAATCAAGGTGTGGCCCATGTACATAAACATGCCTGCTCTATGTTCTGAAACGCACCATGATATCCTCCCTGCCAATACGTTTAGGCGCCCTATAGCCAATAAATACAGTTGTCAGCAAGGGGATGAATCAGCATGTATTTAAATCAAAGACAGCCGTGAAAGACTACATTAGTTCTGTGCCCGGGACCTGTCAAACCACAGAAGAGATTAAACATCTGACCCTCTTCATCCCAACATTGTTTCACAAGAGACATTTCTGTCACTATGCCTGCCACTTTGCTTTCAAAGATGCCACAAAGCCCGGGGCGACCTCTGCTACATTTCAGTGTTGTTTATTGATTCCTGACCCAGTGCTTAATAGTTTTCCCAGTCCCCCTGAATGGCTTTTGTAAGCAATGGGGTTTGTACATCTCACCGATCAATACCTTTTATATTTACAATAAAATTGAAACTGCTTCTGCTGGGGGCGCAGCCCGGCATTTGTCATCCTTCAGCGAGGGAAAACTATGTCATTATCTGAATTAAAACATTTATTTCTGATTAAGAGAGTGTCCTATCTCATTAATTTTTCCCTTTCCAATAGAATGGGAATAGAACCCTATTGATTTTTGCACTTTTACACATCTCCACTGCTGGGAAGATAATTGAGAAGTTAGCCAGAATAAATGAAGTTTCAAGTCTAGTGGGCCAGCCAATACCTTCCAAATTCAAGGTGTTTTTATGAAGCTGGATTTTAATTTGTTGGCAAGCTGAAGCAGTGGGACTTATTCAGCTGAGTAAATTGGATTAAGAGTAGAATCGGCTCGAAGCTTGTCTTGGGGAATGCTGAGGGCCCGGTTCCCCCTGGACCACAGAGCCCTGTGTTAGATTTATGCTAAGACAGCTTCCAAATTGCCCTCCTTCAAACTCCAGCTCCCTTCAGGAAGTGTGGATCGCTGACCAAAAGCCTATTAACTTGTGTTTCCCTTCCTCATGCCCGTGGCCTTAAAAACAACCCAGCTCTAATCAGAGATTGAAGGAGACCTTCAGACTGTCGGCACCAATTGATTACACTTTATTAGAATAATGGGACTAAATCCAAGCTTCATTAAAAGGAATTCCCTCTGCTTGGAAACCTTTATCCCGCAGACCTTTCAATTACAAGTCCTTATGGCACACACAGGGAATGCTGCTCACTCTGGTATTCTTGTCCTTAGGAATTAACAGTCATTTGCTCTTATTTCCATATGCAAAGCCCAAGCCTTGTCTGCTCCTGGTAAGGAGGTAAGGACAGGAACTGCACAGCCTCTAGGGCTAGAAGGACTCGGGGACTACAGATAAATTACACGGAGCCATCTTCGTAAATGTCTTAATTCCTTACCTTCTCTGTGAACTATTTGTCACTGGTCCATGACTTTTAACATTCATACTCACTTCTGTGCATCTTTAGTCCCTCTAGGAAAAACAGGCTTCGTCTTTGCGTGAAAGAAGAATGGGAACCAGGTGAGAACTACAGATCTTCCAGGCTACGTACGACTAAAGATTCTTCAAGGGGAAAAAAATTACTAAATGCCTTCCCTGGTGACCTGAAAATAAGAGACGGCTGAGGAAAGAGCTCCTCTGGAAATGAGGGGCAGGACTTTGTTCACGTTTGGAATTCTGCAGTTGGAGAGGATGTAAAGATCATGTCTCCCCTTAGAAGTGAGATGAAGTATTAAAAATTAAGGAAATTATTTATAGAGAAAAACCTTAGATTGGATTTATGTGACATAGGACAGGCTGACTTTGGCAGGCACACTCTTTGGGGCGGGGTGTGCGCACGTGTGTGTGTGTGTGTGTGTGTGTGTACACAAACATATCTGTAGCCAAAGAGGAGCACTTGAGTGAGACCCTAGTTACAAAAAAAAAAAAAAAAAATCAACACAGAAGATTAAAAATGCTGTGGAAGTGAAGAACTTAATTTCTGACTGCATTTTAATGCATGGTCCAAAGTCCCCACGTATGCAAAGGTTGAATACATTCATCACAACAGTTCTGTTTTCTCTCTTTACACCAATGAGGAATTACAGGATTACCAATGACCTTCCTCCCAATGAAGCTCTGTAATTATGGTCATTTATTATACAACCGAGATGAATGGATGGGATTTACATAGAATAAAAATATTATTTAACAGCCGCGTTATTGATGTGTGAAGTGTAATTTTAATTTATTTAAATGCTATAAATATGTTGGTAAGGTAGTCTTTTCAAATTAACCTCCTGAACCACACACTGGCAAAACTTCAATTAATATTGTACTAAAATCTATTTTCTCCTGTTATGTAGAACTGTGTATGGCTAAAAATATATACTGTTAAGATGCCTCAACAGACTTACGGAGTATATTTTACCTCGCTCCTGGATTCATGATTTTAATTTAAAATTGAATTTCAATTGGAATCTTTTAGAAAAATACATCTTCCCTTAAATAAAGTATCCCTATTTAACTTTAAGATTGTTTTTACAATAAATTACTAATGCAGCGATTTGAGGAAAAAGTCTATATATTTATGCTCCTTTGGCACGTGGCAATATTTTTTAATATTGGGTATCTTTCAATTGAAATGATAAAATGAGAAAAACATTTAAGCCAACGGCTCTATCTAATTTACTTAGCATATTAGCATAATCTCAACAGAAGACGCCATTGGCTATGTATTATGTTGAATTACTTGGTACCCAAAGCATCTGGTGGGACTATATGCAGAGATACACTTATGTATTTTACCTCTGGGTTTCTCTCTTTTGTATTCTGTCCCTTTGCCCTGGTTGTCATTATTCCATGCTCATCGACAGAAGAGTTATAGTTTGCAAAAGCCTATCAGGTAGGCTGGACACTAGATAATTGAGGTGATGATCAGCTCCGGGAAAAGACAATTGATAGTGATGGTGTCAGAGGCTGCACCTAACAAGATCTGTACCCTCGGTCCCCTTTGGCCTTTCTCCGGGATGGACTGAATATGGAATAACAGGGACACGTCCGTTGCCCATCCGGACGTGGATGGCAGTGCTTAATACTTCCTGGAGCTGTGATAGGATGGGGGCGTCTTTTCACTTTGAGGCAAGTTATTAAATAGAAGTGTGAACTATTAAGAGATGATCTCGACCCTCACATACATTTTTATCAAAGTCGAAAAATACTTGGTACCATAGAACAGCCTACCACAGCGTAAGAGGGGAGATGCTTTATTATGGAAATTTGCACTATGTTCTTTAAAACGGAAGAATTCAGAAATGCCAATGTCTAACAGCTGGTAGGGCTCCCAGTGATTAAGGCCATTGTGTGTTAAGAATGCTCTGGAATGACATTTGTAAACAGGATGGTCAACCAACCTTAAAGAGAACTTCCTATATTAAAAATAAATTTTTTAATTAAAATTTGAAATAAGAATGATTTTAAGCTGCTTTTATGCTAAGATGATTTAACAAGAGGCTTTTTTACATGCCTGCTTGTTTCTATTACATACTAGGATTCTGGGGTGGGGGGAGTGTGAAGGAGTTTTTAGGGTACATGTGGAAGCCTGGAAATGGAATTTTCCCCGCAGACACTAAGGTGCCTTCTAGATTTTTGATAGACACTCAAAAGAGTATCCCAGACTCTCAGGTTGTTTTTCTTACACCTGCTCACCCATTACCACCTTCTTAAAAATTGAGGGACCGTCCTAACTCTACACCCCCTAACCTTCCCGTGCATTTTTAAGTCTAAATACTGCAGATTGTAACACCCTAATTGCATGATGAAAACTAATGTAGCCCACTGACAATGGACTTAAGCCAGAAAGGATGAAGAAAGTCCTGGTTTTGCATGGCTATTAAACACCCTATAGTCTATATAAAAATATGCCAAGTTGAGGCTTAATAGTAATAAAATAGTATGGGTATTGCCCTCCATCCTGGCTGAATGAGCAATGCCCCCTGCTTGGGTAATTGACAAACTACATACTGTAACACACTCCAGAACAGCCCAGCTTTTCATTATGTTGAACAATAGGTTAACTAGATAACTCTGCACTTCACAAAATTACTTTCCACTGACTTCAGACCATCTTCTTTTCTCTGCAAGCTATTGCTCCCCAGGATGTTTCTGCATTCTTCCCCCCAGCAGCACTTTCAAAGCCAGTTAGGCTGGCCCAGGGTGTTCAGATTCTTCTGTTTTACCTTTCCCCAGGGTCAATTGCCTTGGGGAGGGAACCACTATAGATTAACAGGAAAAATACACTGCCTGATCCTCCTCCCCTCGCAGTTCAGAGAGGCCTGGAAGCGCATGCTGGCTCTTCTGGGACTGATGCCCTTTCAATCAGAATCCTGTCTGCAATTAGCAAATAATTTCCAGTTCCAAAAATTGAGTCTTTTTAGACAAAATGAAAGCAAAAGGCCTATCCTTAAGGACGTAGGTATGTCATTTGCTTTTTTAAATGCTTATAGATTGTGTTACAGTGTCCAGTGGAGTCCACACAAGAATTTCCAAGGCGTCTCTTTCCTTCCTCCATCAGCATGAGTCAGCATGGCCGGCAACACCTCAAACAAAGCTTCGGAGCTTCTCTGCTACCCACCCCCTGCGGTCAGGGAGGTGAGGCCTGCTCACTTAACACAGGATATCGATTGATTTATAACAAAGTGGTAGATATTAACTATTGTCATTGGAATTACACTGAGTTATAGCGACATGGTTTTCTGTTCCACAAGCCACTCCCCTTATGTACCATAACTCAAATCCTGAATGACAATAATACTATCTATGAAATTTATATTCATGATTATAAATTAATTCTTTTTTTGGCTGGACCACCAGCAGCATGGACTTGTAATTTCCAAACAGCGTTTATGGCATTAGCTTGGGAATACTATCCATCACATCTGATGACAAATGTGGGCAGTGATGGTCCTGCCTGCCACTGGCTCAAGTAGCCAGTTGTGTTCGGGAGGAGGGAGAGGCAATAACAGCAGTAGGGGGTGGGCGGCCAGTCCAGAGCCCACTCACAACCAGTGACAACAAGTGAAAAATAAGTTTCACGTCAAAAAAGAGCGATTTACCAGTGAGTTTTTTGTAGAAACAATCTTGATCCTGCTAATAATAACAATAGCTGCTATTGTGGAGACCCTGTTACAGGCCAAGCATACAGCATTCATTATCTCTTAACTGGGCATGGCGCTCACACCTGTAATCCTAGCACTCTGGGAGGCTGAGCTCCAGAGTCAGGGTTAGTGTTTGAGACCAGCCTAAGCAAGAGCGAGATCTTGTCTCTAAAGCTAACCAGGCATTGTGGTTGGGCGCCTGCAGTCCCAACTACTTGGGAAGCTCAGGAAAAGGGATCGCTCCAGCCCAAGAGTTTGAGGTTGCTGTGAGCTATGACACCATGGCACTCTACCCAGGGTGACAAAGTGAGACTCTGTCTCAAAAACAAACAACAACCAAAAAAATATTCATTATCTCAAATGCTGCCTATAATCCAACAAGGTGGGTATTACTGTACCCATTTTATACATGGAAAGACTGAGGAGCAAAGGAGTTGAGGGGCTTGTCAGAGATTACAGAACTGGCGAATCAGGGTTTGAATTCCTGCCTAACTGCAAAGAAGTAAGAGAGGGTACAGGTGCTGGTTTTCAAGGTTGGCTTTCCAAGGGTTGCACAGAATGACCTTCACTACACCACCAACAAAAGACATTTTGATTTGCTCCATTCTCAATGGCTCGGAATGATCAGACTGCTAACAAGATCGCATCTAAGCAGAGTTCAGATTGTGGGGTCAGACTAGCTGGATTCAAATCATGGGGCTGTTACTAACAAGTCACTTAACCTGGTTGGGGTTTAGTTTCCAGGCCTGTGGGAGACAGGGAGGAACTTGTGAGCATCAGGCTAAAATGCCAGCATTAACAGCAGAGAGTATGTTCAAATTTGTTCACCAAAATGACGTGGCAAAAATAAATGTCCCCTAACCACACTCTTGGGCCTGTAGACAATTCTGATATACTGTCTTTTACTCTTAAGGATCCCTCCCCTTCCCCAGCCATTCCCCAGTGCCTGACAAGTCTTTTCTTGACCACAAAGTTTAATACCATTGGATTAGGACGTGAAAACCTAAAATTAAGTACAGAGGACAGTTCAGGGCCAGGGCCCGGCTGGCCGCTCTGGTCCCAGGCAGGGACATAGGCAGGCCTGGCTCCTCCTTGCAGCGACAGGTAGGAGCCTGCAGATCCTCCTTCTCTCCTCTCCCCCAGGCTCCCTGCTCCTGCCCACTCTCTGTGAAGTTTTCAAATGAGCCAGTCACTCCTGTAACCCCCTTATTTAAGATCAGCAGTGCTTACAACTCGGAACTGGGTCTTCCCAGTTGTGGTTTGATGAATGTTTCTGGGCACTATTTGACTCATCCTCACGACCTCCCTGGGTGGGGAGGTCCATTCCCCGGTTTTGCACACTGAGGCTCAGAGCTCTCCCTGCCAAAGAGAATACACACTCAGGCTGTGTGACTCCAAAGCCCTTGCTCTGCCCTCATTCAGCCCTGTCCCCGTGTGATAGCACCACAAGGCACAGCTAAAATGGCCACTCTGTGTTTGCTGACCACTCAGCAGAGTATGAGAACATGGAGTGGCTGAGGACAGCAGCTCTGGAGCCAGCTGCCTGGGCTTGAATTCAATTTTATCCTTCATTAGCTGTGTGAACTTAAGCAGATAATCTCTTGACGCCCAAGTTTCCTCACCTGCAAAATGGAGATTAAATATTACAGGTACCTACCTCCTACAGTCAGAAAAATTAAATATACACGTTAATATGTGCAGATCACTTAGAGCAGTGGTTCTCAACCTTTCTAATGTTGCAGCCCTTTAATACAGTTCCTGTGGGTCGCAACCCATAAGTTGAGAACCGCTGACTTAGAGCAAGCCTTGAATATGGGAAGAGTTCAATGAATGCAGCAGGCCCGGGCAAAGTTCAAACCTGCCAGCCTCAGTGTACATGGCTGATGCCATAACCACTGTGCTATGGGCACTGAGTCTCTATTTCATTGTCTTATACATTTATATAATTTTCCCATTTGTATAACATATATAATAGCACACATACATAATACGTGATATGCATCTTATCGTTATATATTATAGAAAGATGCATATAATATATAAAATATATATCATTATATATAAACATAAATATATAAAATATATATCATTATATATAAATATATATATAAACATATAATGATATATATAGTGATTATCACAGCACATCATGTGATAATATGTATAACAGTATGTAGACATTGTTTCCATTTACAGAGTTATTTCATCAGGTCCTGAGTTTATACTTGGTATAAATAGGTATAATCGGTACCTACTTGCCCAAAGTAGGTATCCATAACTGAGGGTTACTCGAAGCCCAATAGCTGTTCACAAAGCCAAATAAAATGCAAGGCCCAAATGCTCAGTTTCAGAAGGCCTCATTTCATTCTTTTCTAGAATGTATTTAGTTCTTTGTCACAAGAAGGTCTCTAACACGTGCTTCCCACTCTGATCCAGATGTGATCCAGAGCTTCTGTCAGCTCCAGCCCTTCCCAGCTAGAACCTTGCTGGCCTCTTCTCCAGGTCCTTTAAAAAAAATCCCACTTTTCTTCTGTTTACTGTTTTGTTGTCACAAAGGTTTATCTAATCCTCTTTCATTCACTGAATGTCATGCATTTCCCTGTTTAAGGCTCTCTACTAGCTCCCCACTGTGCTTCCGACCTGCGCACATGAATTCACAAGCTCTTCACCCACATCTGTGGCTTCTGTGTCTGCAGTTTCCATCAACCTTGCATCAAAAATGCTTGGGAAAACATTGTGTCTGTGCTGAACATTTACAGACTTTTTCCTTATCTCCCCGTAAATGGTACAGTATGACAGCCATTTATATAGTGTTTACATTGTATCAAGTATTAGTAATCTAAAGAGGTTTTCAAGCATACAGGAAAAACAGGGTGTGGTATCTCATACCTGTAATCCCAGCGCTTTGGGAGGTGGGAGGATCGCTTGAGGACAGGAGGTCAAGACCAGCCTATGCAGCATAACTAGACCCCATCTCTATAAAAATTTATTTTAGGACTAGCTGCACATGGTGGCACGCACCTAGCAATTGGGGAGGCTGAAGCAGGAAGATCACTTGAGCTGAGGAGTTTGACGATCATGGTACTGTTCTCAAGCTGGGTGGACAGAGCAATTCTCTCTTAAAACAAAACATTTTTAAAAATAATATGCAGGAGGATGTGAGTAGGCTGTATGCAAATACTGTGTCATTTTATATCAGAGATTTGAGCATCCGTTGATCTTGGTTATATGCTAGAGGTCCTCGACCCAATCTTCCCAGGGTCCCAAGGGATGACTAGATACACAGCCTCACACTGCCTGTCTGCAGGGCACTCTTATAATTTATCATCCAAACTGGGGTACTTTTAGGGTGAAAGGGGAAGCTTTTAATAATATGCCAAGACTGGCTCGGCGCCTGTGGCTCAATCGGCTAAGGCGCCAGCCACGTACACCTAAGGTGGCGGGTTCGAATCCCCAGCCCGGGCCCGCCAAACAACAATGATGGCTGCAACCAAAAAATAGCCAGGCGTTGTGGCGGGCGCCTGT
>CAUYQV010073457.1:0-32720 GCA_963574575.1 Galagoides demidoff | reverse complement strand
GCTGGGACCACAGGCGCCCGCCACAACACCCGGCCATTTTTTGGTTGCAGCCATCATTGTTGTTTGGCGGGCCCGGGCTGGGGATTCAAACCCGCCACCTTAGGTGTATGTGGCTGGCGCCTTAGCCGATTGAGCCACAGGTGCCGAGCCAAGGTTTATATTTAAATATTTATATATGCACAGAAAGGTAAATATAAATACTGTGTTAAAACACACATTCAAGCTGCATTTAATATGTAAATGAACCTCCTCCAACTTACCTACAAATTCAACTTAAAAGACTTCCCATTTAAGAAAGCTGACTGAGCATACCAACTACACTGTCTTCCTTCAGAAATGTCACTGATATTACAGAATAAACAACAAAAAGGACAAATCTATGCTACCAGTAAAATTAAAAAGCTGAGATAACTACAGTGCTTAATAATTTCTAGAAGTATAAAGCACATAGTTTCAAAATCCACTAAAATCAAAGAGGTTACATCCCTACACATGTAAAAGACTTACACAAAAGGCTCAGTGCCCATAGCTAAGTGGTTAGGGCGCTGGCTACATACACAGAGGCTGGTGGGTTTGAACCTGGCCCAAGCCTATTAAACAACAAATAGCTGGGTGTTGTGGCTAGCGTCTGTAGTCCCAGCTACTTGGGAGGATGAGGCAAGAGAATCGCTTAAGCCCAAGAGTTTGAGGTTGCTGTGAGCTCTGACACCACTGAGGGGTGACATAATTAGACTCTGTCTCAAAAAGAAAGACTTACACAAAAAAGTAAGTTTTCCTAGCAAAACTCCAGTTATTACCAAAAATCTAAAGTAGCAAGGTAAAGATCATAAAGAATATGCTGTAAATGGATTAAAGGAGTTCACTTACCTTGGAGCACTCAGCAGTTCCCTTTGTCCCTAACTGAAGGCTACAACTACATAAAATGAGAGCTGCTACAGAAGACAACTGGAGTAAACACTGAAGCTTGAGAAGAGGGAGTGATATCTGAAATAATTTTTTGGCCCTCTTAAAAGAGGTTTGATACTCAAAATGTAAGGTTTCCTTACATCCCAAAACAAAAATCTGGTAGTATCTCCACTTTATTTCAACCAGCTTCTAAGACAGCCCCAATGGTTCTCTTCTCCCAGTACTCACACTTTTGAGTAATGCTCTCTACCACAATAAAGGGCTGACCTGTGGAAATGATGAAGTGTGACTCTTGATGTTAGGGCTTACTTCATCCGCTCTGTATAAGGTTACTTGCTATGGCTGGCCTAAGATTGTTAAGCAACTCTGTAAAGAAATCTATATGATAAGAAATTAAGGCATCTTGCTAAGAGTCAGTAGTAACCTGCCAACCAATAGTGAGTACACCAGATTAGATGCAGATTATCTAGGGTCTTTTAAGCTTTCAGATGATTGCAATCCCAGTTGACATCTTGACTATAGCCTCATGAGACCAAGAGCCAGAACTATAAAGCAGAATTCCTTCCCATAGAAAAAGAATAAAATAAATGTTTGTTTTAAGCCACTACTTTTTGGAGTTGCTTGCTATGACACAATAGATAACTAATACATCCTTCTGTAGAATGTATTAAACAAAAACAACCCCACAAGTACTGATAATTCAAAATAGAATCAGATAAAAATACTATGAATATTCACTACAGAAAAATACTAAATACCACAAAATCTATAAAATGTGACAAGGTAGAATTTAGAGATAAAACTTATGGCATTAAATAAACTTATTAGTAAAGAAAAAATGTAACTTGCAATATGTAACTTACAAAGATAGAAAAGAAACACAGTAGGCCAAAAGAGTATATAACGAAGATTAAAGATTATAGTAAAAAACTGATGAACTAATTAAGACATTTAAAAATGTCCAGAAAAAAAAAATGTCCAGAAAAGAAATACAGGCCTTCTGACTTTATTCTGTGCATGTAGTATATCTGTTGATAAAACTGAGCAAAATTAGGGTAAATGACCCAAATTCACAAAGGATTCATAAATGGACTCAAAGGCTCTCCAACATTTAGTATCAAAAAGTATAAGTAAAAATTAAAAAAAAATTTCTTAGAAAGAAACTTGGTTTTTTAATGGTAAATAAAGTAGCTACATACAGTGAAATAAAAGAATTCCACTAACCCATTTTCATGTGGCTATATCATACAAAATGAGTTTAATGACAACCATTCCTACCAATAGGCTGCTAGATTCCTTTAAACTGAAATTCTCTATTTTAGTTCCCAAACTATCAACTTAACCACTGGAACACTGTTTTTATAATTGCTTTGTTAATCTATACACCTGTTTACTGATAAAAATATGTAAATGTAGTCATCTGAGCTTATTATTTCATAAAAAATTACAAACAATTCTTATTTCAGAGAAAACAAGAAGTGAAAAGTTCCACTGCTTCATGTGTTCTACTGCCTTTTTAACAATCATTAATAAGTAGCAAAATTATTAAGTGATACCATGATGGTAATATAAAATAACTTAGGAAAACAACAAAATAAATCCCATCTCTAAAATGCAATTCTTCCTTAGTAAAAATACAAGTGCTTTCTGGGTGGTGCCTGTGGCTCAGTGGGTAGGGTGCTGACCCCATATGCCGACGGTGGCAGGTTCGGACCCAGCCAAACTGCAACTAAAAAATAGCTGGGGACTGTGGCAGGTGCTTGTAGTCCCAGCTACTTGGGAGGTTGAGGCAAGAGAATCACTTAAGCCCAAGAGTTTGTGCTGTGAGCTGTGACACCATAGCACTCTACTGAGGGTGATAAAGTGAGACTAAAAAAATATAAACAAAATAAAATGTGCTTTCTGTTTTAAAAAGAGATTAAATGAGGGAACACTTGGCATACAAAAGTAAAATGTTTTTGTTTGTTTCAATTAATAGGATTGGCAAGGTTGTATTTGTAATGAACACATAATAAAGCTACAAATAAATACTGATGCCTCAACTTTGTAGCAGCAATTCTACCTGTAGGTCTTTAAAGAAATAATTACAGATATGTACAGAGCTAACTGCATATATGTATTATGAAGATGTTTAATATAGCATTGGTTATACAAAATATTAAAATACACAGTAGTAGAAGACTGGTTAACTAACTTATAATACACATGAACAATCAATGCTATTACTCAACAATGACATATGTATGTGTGTGTATATATGTAAAACATATATATACATAGTTAACTAATATAGTTTCAGTATTTAAAAAAAATAACGTGCAATTTTTGTTCAAAAAGGATCAAAGCTTTACGGTCTGCCATATAAGTGGAAGCTGACAATCTTGTCACAAGAAAAAAGTTGAACAACTCTCAGATTTATTGGAAAACTGAAGTCAGGGCAAAGACAAACTGTTCATTTTCCTACTCAACTATAGAGAAGCAAGCACACAGATAATCACAGCTCATAAAAGGAGAATCAGAAACCACTGGAGCTTATTTAAGGGTACTGATGAAGGCTCAAGAGTTAAATATTCCAAGGGAACCCAGTCTTAGGGAGGCCTCAACACTTCTGAGTTTTAACTCCCAGAACCCTACCACAGAGGGTATCACAGAGACAATCACAGGAGAAGTGCCTCCAGCTTCAACATACGAAGAGCAACCTTGGTGAAATGCACCCAGAACATCTGTTCTTAACAAGGCTTGCCCTTAAGGGAAAATACTTTTACCAGTATCTTTCCAACCTGGAGTTTTATCAGAGCCTTAAAAATCTAGGGAAAGAAAATACTCAACTTCGGCCTCTCTAGCCTTACGGACACACCTAAGGAGTGAGGGGACTAAAGAATCTTTAAAAATCACAACCCAGGTTACCCTCTGTCCACATCACCTCTTTAATAAAACTCCTGAACAAGAAAAGGGGATAAGAAAAGAAAGAACAGCATCTTCCAGATCGTATTTAAGAAATCCCCCCCCCCCAAAAAAAAAAAAAAAAAAGAAATCCCTAGGAAAACCCAAAGTAAAGAGGGGAGACAAAAAACAAGGATACAAAAGAAATCTTAGCCTCGGGAACTACAATTACAGGAATCAATAAATGCAGCCTAATAGCCAACTAGATAAACATAAAATCTTTCACTAAGGTCCTAAAGTAGTTTCTTCTTCTCCAAGGGGGAAATGTTCCCAGACTCCCAGAGGATGCCTGAAACCATGAATAGTACCAAACCCTTTATTTATACTCTTGTTTTTTCCTATGTGTACATACCTATCATAAAGTAGGCACAACAAGAGATTAATAAGAATTATAATGAGATCTTTTTAACAATACAATAAAAATTATGGGAATGTATTTGAAGTTACAGTGAGCTATGAATATGCCCCTGCAGCCTGGGTGACAGGGGGAAGAAAAAGGGGAAGGAAGGGGAAGAAACTGGAAGGGAAAGGAGAGAGAGAAAATCTTGAAAGAAGCCAGAAGAAAAAAAATCTTAACTATAGAAGTGCAAGGATAATTAAGGCATTTACTCAGAAATCACATAAGCAAGAAAAAAGTGAAGTAAGATATTTAAATAAAAATACACCTAGAATTATCTTTCAGGGAAAATTATCCTTTAAAAGTGAAGGAGCAGGGTGGTGCCTATGGCTCAAAGGAGTAGGGCACCGGCCCCATATGCCGGAGGTGGCAGGTTCAAACCCAGCCCTGGCCAAAAACTGCAAAATAAAAAGTGAAGGAGCAATAGAGAAACAAAAATTGCTAGAATTTACTGCCAGTAAATTTACCTGGCAAGAAATATTTTTTTAAGAAAGTTCTTCAGAGAGAAGAAAACTACAAAGAGTAGAAATTCAGATAAACACCTACACGTTTATAGTAAGAGATGATACCTGAGAAAGGTGAAGATCCAGGGTTAACAGGTCTTATCAAGGAGACCATAAGGATACACCTGCAGGATTCTGTCCATGGTGACTCAACTCTTAGGAATTTATAGACTTAAATTCCTGGAACCTGGAAATTTCCACTTCTGTAAAATTCTGTGGGAGCTAGAACAGCATCTCCTTCTTGATTCAAACTGACCAATGAGAAAGGTACCTCCGGGTTGGAACTTTTTGACTGGAGACAAAAAGGGAAAGACCAAGCCAGTCAGGGAGCTCGGCCATTTTGAATGTTTCTATGCCATAAGCTCCACTGGCTAAAATAAAGCCCTTCCTCTTATAAACAGGGTGTTTGGGTGCCCTTTCTCTCCATAGGGCCTTGTCTTCCTGCCACAATAGCAGCTTGCTTTATAATTGTAAAACTTGGAAGCAAATGATGCCCTTATTACTGAACACATAAACAAATCAAAAATAAATCATAGTTCATCCATACAATGAAATATTATTGAGCACTAAAATGAAATAAAGTATCAATCCATGAATAAACCTTAGATACCTACTGATAATGAAAGAAGCCAATCTGAAGGGACTACATACCGTAATGTATCCAACTAAATGAGATATTTGGAAAAGGTAAAACTACAGTAACAATAAAAAGATCAGAGGTTGTCAAGGGTTTGAAGAAGGGTGAAACACAGGCCTTTTTTTAGGCAACAAACCTATTCTGAGGATACCATGAGGGATACATGTCATTGTCAAAACCCACAGAATATACAACACAAAGACTAAACCCTAATATAAACTATGGACTTTTATTAGTAACGTTTTAACACTGGCTCATTAAATATAACATATGTACTGTTGCAGGAAGACCAGGCTCAACAGAGAGAAAGAGCATCCAAACACCACATTTGTAAGAGGAAAGGCTTTATTCATCAGCGGGGAGCTTACGGCATAGATTTCCAAATGGCTGAGCTCTCCAACTGGCTTGGTCTTTCTCCTTTTATTGACAATCAAGAAGTTTCACCCCTCAGGTACCCTTCCCATTGGCCAGTCTGAATCAAGTGCGAGATGCTAGTCCAGCCCCTACAGAACTACAGGATTTCACAGAACTTGGAAATTTCCAGGTTCAAGGAAGTTTAGTTACAAATTCCCAAGAGCTGAGTCACCATGGAGAGGACCCTGCAGGTGCATCCTTGTGGTCTCCCTTAGAAGACCTGGCCTCCCAGACCTCACCCTTCTCGGGTATCCTCTCTCAGTACCACACTAAAGCAAGAAATTAATAGGAAAATTGAGTTAATAGTGGGAAGGAGGAAAAAAGGGATACATGGGAACTTGGAATGCTTTCAATTCAATGATGTGTAAAGTGCTGGAAACAGGAATGGCTTTGAATTTCACAGATATTAAAAATTCTTTAAAAATTCTAAAGAAAAAACGATTTACAACTTATGATTCTTCACCCAGTCAAACAAACAGGTGGGGTAAAAGAAAGACATTTACATGAATATGATGCCTCAAAACACTAGTGCAAATTCAGAAAGCTACTAGAGAGTGTGATGAACCAAAATGAGTACACAAGGCAAAGGAGGACACAGGATATAGGAAACAGAGAATATACCAAAGGACAGATGCTTGCACACAAGTGGCAACCACGCCAAGCACTGTGTCTAAATTGGCAAAGATCAGAATTATCTAAGAGGAATTTCTGGATGACGGTTAAACTAATAAAAATACTTGATAGTTCTGAATATATGAAGAGAATGTGGTGACAATCAGCAGTTTGGAACTAAACTAATGGTAAGTATTAAGAAACTAAACAACACTGAATGGTTATATACTAAAAACTAAGAAAGCAGGGGGAAAATGGGGAAATAGCTGGGGTATGTATGAAAAAAGCTGAATTTACATCATCCATAGAGTACTTCAAAAGGTCCTAAAAACAGGAGATAGTAATATGTTACTTAGAAGTATGACAGTAAACTCTAAAAGTATCTAAAATAACTTTAAGTGTGTCTGTCAATGGGGTATTGGGGGTTGAAAAATCATCTTGCCCAACATCACACCCTTTCTAGGTCTAAGCAAAGTGAGGAAACAAAAGTTTAACCGTTCTGGTGCACCATGATGCCAATCTGATGGGAAATATCCTAGAGAATCCAACCTGTTATGAAGAGGTATGTGCTATTTTTAACGATAAGCCATAAAGAAGTACTGGAAACTTTAAACAGGTGGTTTCTTGTTTCTTTTATATTGGAAACAAAAGAGCGAGAAGAAACAAATTGCTTAGAAATATTTTCTGATTTCATAAGTTTGTTTTTTTATATTACAGCGGCAAAGGCAATTTAAAACTAACAGATGAGTTAATTTAAAACATACAACTTTGACTAGACTCATGAAGATCTGAAAATCAAATCTCAAAAATAAAAAAGAAAGAGGATGAGGAGGTTTTTCAACTTCCTTGCTGAGGCCAACAAAATACTTCATAATAAAATGAAATAAGGGAGAGTGAAATTACATTCCAAATCTAATGAGAAGGGGAACAAAAATAAACCATACATCCAGTTACTTTTGTTATGAAGACCTATGCCTACCTAGAAGAAAAGGATGAGAAATAAGGCTAAGCCCCTGGCTTTAATATGGTAAAAAGTTGAAGCATAGGGTCCACCAAAGCTGGGTACTCAGACAAACACCATGTAATTTGAGTTTAGATTTTAAAGTGTAACACCATTAGAATAAAGGAAAGCTGGAGCTAAGCAGAACTTACGCCCTGTTTAATGTTATGTGCATAACAGAAGAAATCTCAAGTCTCAAATATGAATAAAGTGAGTGACTTCGGATAGGACAGAACCCTTAGGCATCTTTCCTAGAAAAATGACCCTTAAGAAAAATACTATTTATACAAGGTTTTATATATTCCTATAATTTTTCAATACAACATTGGCACACAAGAAAAAAACACCGTAAGCCAGCAGAAACAGATGCAAAAAATTTAGAAACTGAAATTATCTGTCACAAACAACAAATGAACTATGAATATAGTCGGCCCTCTGTATCCACACATCTAACCACCTGTGGATTAAAATATTTTAAAAATGAAAATAACAATAGTAAAACATTGGCCAGGTGTGGTTGTTCACGGGTGTAATCCTAGCACTCTGGGAGGACAATGTGGGTAGATTGCTTGAGCTCACAAGTTTGAGAAAATACAAAAACCGAGGCAAGAGGATCACTTGAGCCCAAGAGTTGGACTTTGCTGTGAGTTATGATGAGGCCAGGGCACTCTACCCAAAGTGACAGCTTGAGACTCTTTAATAATAGTATTAAAAAATACACATAAAAATACAGTTTAACTACAGAAGAACTTCCACAGTTGACCCAACTTCCTTAATTTGACATAATTTTCATAGACCAGGCATACACCCTATGTACCTATTAGTACAGCAGGCCTAATTACTTATGTTAACCACTACCATACATTCACCTGTTTGTTACAGTCCCTTGGGTGATCAACTTGGGTTCTACTGTGTATTTGTATAGTATGTACACTATATTAGGATAAAAGTAACCTAGAGATGACTTAAAGAACATGGCAGGGTGTATGTAGGTGATATGTAAATACTATGATAGTTTTATACAAGAGATCTGAGTATCTACAGCTTTTGTTATCCCATGAACACTGAGAAATGACCGTACTATTCCAATAAAAACCAAGATTGCAATTTTCAACAGGTAACTAGAAACAGTAAGACTGGACAAAGCCAATATTTTTAAAAAAGATATTGAGGCACTAATTCAAGAATCTCAATAGATATAAAACAAGACAAAGAACCGAACACAAAAACATTAGGGCAAAACAGGAGAGAAACTATGACCAAAAAAAATAGTTTAAAAGACAGCTTTCTTTCACAGGAAGAATTAGACTGACAACTGATGTTTCAAAATCAGTAATAGAAGCTAAAAATAATGGAATATTATCTTCAAGATGTATAGATGAGATAACTACACACCTACAATTTAAAACCCCTAAACCATTCTTCAAGATTGAAGGCAAAACAAAAAAATTAAAAGCAAAATATTAAGAGAAATTGTTGATCAGAATGTCTGCATTATGGAACTCCTATAAAGTATAGTAAAACAAATGGAAAAAGAACAGGAAGAAAGTAAGAGTAAAGAAAAGTGGTAAACATTTAGGGAAATCCAGATCAAAATTAGTGATAGAAAACAGTGTTATGAAACAGAAATAAAATACAACCCATATAAGTAATTTTACACTATCTGGTATTCCAATAAAAACCAAAACAAGATGAAATTATAATTTCAACATGAAATAATGAAAAGATGAAGTATTTTAAATTGTTTTCACACTAAGTCTTTGAAATCCATTGTTTATTTTACATTTACAGAGTATCATAATTCAGATGCTAAACTGTCATGAGAAATACTTGATCTTTATTTTTATAAAATTTACAGCTGAGAAAGTATTTTTATTGAAATTGTTCCAAACATAACAAAAGTTTTACAGTAACTGAATCAAGTATTAATTTTCAAATTTAAATCAACACTAGATAAAACTAAAAATCCAGTTCCTCAATTACATAAGTCACATTTCAAATGCTCAAAAGCTAAAGGCACCTGTATTGAATACCACGTTTTTTTTTTCCTGGAGTTAAAATTACATATAGAATTCAAACGACAACAACAGCAAATAAGCTGGTAAAGGCCTAAATGATGATAAAATTTATCCAGGAGGAAAATAATGTTCTAAGCAAAGAGAAGATATCTGCCAAACTGCTACAAATCTTTTGAGTAGAAAAGACAAGCCAACAGAAAAACTTCACAAAGGAATTAAAAAGACAATACACAAAAGATCTAAAGAAACAATTAAAAAGACAATCCCAGAAAGAGGAAATCCAAATAGCTGATTGGTTTTTTTTTGTTGTTTTTTTTTTTTTTTGTAGAGACAGAGTCTCACTTTATGGTCCTCTGCAGAATGGCGTGGCATCACACAGCTCACAGCAACCTCCAACTCCTGGGCTTAAGCGATTCTCTTGCCTCAGCCTCCCGAGTAGCTGGGACTACAGGCACCCGCCACAACACCCAGCTCTTCTTTTTTTATTGCAATTTGGCGGGGCCAAACCCGCCACCCTCCTTATATGGGGCCGGCGCCCTACCCACCGAGCAACAGGTGCCGCCCAGCCGTGTGGTTTTTGAAAAAGTAAACAAACTCATTAGTAAGGAGGACAGGATAAATTAAAACAATAAGATAAAGTGACATTCATCAAGTTGGCAAAAGTGAAAAATAACTGTTGGTGGGACTACAGAAATAAAGACATCTATCATATAGATAGGTCAAGATCAATACACTGCTCTGGGAGCATAAATGAGTATATTCACTTTGTAAAAGTTTGGCATAATATAATGAGGCTGATGACAAAACACATGCTTATGTACATAAGAATGTATGTCTAAACATTCACAGCAGCACTTTCATAATTGCTAAAAACTAAACACAATCCAAATGTCTATTAATATTAGGTAAAATTAGTTGTGGCTTATTCCTAGTAAGAACTTACTATACTACCGTCATTACTATATTGCAACGAAAATATATGAATTACAGTTAAATGTACCAACAGGGTTAAATCTTAGCAGGCAGAATGAAAAAACACAATGTACATAATACATAATCCATAACAGGAAAAACTAATCTAAATATATTTAAGAATGCTCACAGAGGTGGTCATAAAAAAATTGAACAGAAGTGCTAAATAATTACCATAAAAATCAGGAGAGTGTTATCCTCTGGGAGAAGTGTAAAGAGGGAATGATCAGAAAAAGATAGCGTAAGAGTTCTCCAGTGTTCTAATTCTTGACTGTAGTAGTAATGACAGAGTTCATTTCAAATGTATTCGTTATCTATACATCTGTTTTGTGCCGTTTCCTTTTATTAACCATAAAAAGATTGCAGTATTGTATCTAAGGCGCATTAATTGACGTCTTATATATGTATACACTTTTTCATATACAGTGGTCGACATTTAGTTTCAATATAAAGCACATTTTAAGCACAGAGCCTATTTCTGATTCCATCTGACATGATTTCTGCACACACGGAAAGTTGCAAGCACCAGGCAATGATGCATGAATAAGGTGTGATGTCAAAACTTGATGTAAAGATTAGAAAATAAGTAACTTTAATTGATAGTGTACTTAAAGAACTCAGGCTACAGAATTAAACAATGCCAATACAATAAACATGAGAAATTTTAGATTCTTAGTTTTCAAAAGAGAATACACTACACAGGTGTTGACCTTCGAAGCATCCTTACAAAAGAAGGTAGCTAAAGGATTGGAACGTTTTAAATTAAATCTGAATAAAAAGAATGTGAAAAGGCGTATTATTTTACTACAAAAGCTTACTAATATAAACTTATAAATCCTTTCTTATACATTTGGAATTCTGATTGTATGATAGAAACATTGTCAGCAAAAATGCGTAGCATTTAATTGAGAAACTAACGGCTCGAAAACTAAGGACAGTACCTAAAGAATCTTAAAGACAAAACACTCATTCTAAAATTCTCTCGTTTACATTATAGGAAGGAAAAATCTTTGATTTATCAACTGTAAAACTCAACATGAAGGATTACACATTTCCACATCCCTCTCGGAGAACGGGGATAAGCTTTGTGTTGCAGTAAAAATCCAAGACATGGAGGAAAATTCCACTCAAGACTTCCTTTTCTTCTCCTTCCCCCAAATCACTACAGAATTCCAGGGAGAGTTGCAAGGTAACGAATGAAGGGCGCAATATGCGATACAAGCAACGCATCTGATACAACCGGTTAAAATTTACAAACTGGGCTTAGTCCCTGGATATTTACCCCGCTCTGCAGTCTGCACAGTTAACTGCTGAGGCGCTACAATTTCTCAAGTTCCTCATCCACCACCCTGCTGCAGAGCTAGTATCGTCAGGACTCCCTGCAGTTGTCAAGGATTCATCTGCAGGCTCACTGGGAGGCCACGAGTTAGAGCCCGCCAGCTCCAGGCCTGCCCGGCC
Organism: Galagoides demidoff; assembly: GCA_963574575.1. Lineage (NCBI taxonomy): Eukaryota > Metazoa > Chordata > Mammalia > Primates > Galagidae > Galagoides > Galagoides demidoff. The sequence goes on along the minus strand of CAUYQV010073457.1, from coordinate 20,860 downwards.
TAGACAAGCCTGCCTGCTTCCCATATTCCCAGCCTCCCAATCTTTCCATCTTTCTTCTTTTGGGTCGCCTTTCACCAGTGGCCTGCGTTTGAGATTATCTTACCCACATCATCTCTCGCAGAAAAGCTCGACTTACCAGGCAAAGGTCGGGAACAAACAACTGCACCAACCACTTAAGCAGTCTACCTCGCGGTCCCCTACTCGGCTTCACCTGCAGATGCCAACGGTACACAACCACTCCCGGCATGCGCCGCGCACGTACCACCTCTCTCACCCCGCCCCCTTCCCGCCCAAACACGTGACTGCTTTTCGGGTCGGTCCCCGCCCACTTCCGTTCCTCTACTTTCTCTTAGGAGGGAGGAGGGAGCCGAGGGAGTTAAAGAGTAGCAACTTCCTCCTCCTTCCCGCCCCCGCCCCTCTACCCCCTGCTACAACGTCTTCCGGGTCGCGACGCCTCGGAGCCTTCTGGGAAAACATCTCATTTCCTCCCCTCCCCCTCCTCCTGCCTTCAACCAACCAGCCTCCCGTCAGAGAGAGACATGCGCAGTGAGTGCCTCCCGTCTCTTCTACCCGAGCCCCCCCTCCCCCCCCAAGCAGAGAGACCCCAGCAGCAGCAGCAGCTGATGATGAAGAGAGAGGCAGTGGCAGAGGGGGGGCATCTTTTATTTCTATTTTTAAAGGGACAGGACACTAATTCTACCCTACTTCAACCTTGAATTGAGGGGGGTGGGGGGAAGGTGGCTGAGTTCCTTCCCCCACCCTCCAGCCCTGAGCCCTGAGAGGGGGATTGAGCCTGAGAGAAGAAGGAGTTTCTTCTTCTTCGAAAACCTCCATCCACGACTCCTACCCCCTCACCCCTCCAACTCGCCTCCCTCCCGAGCCCCCTCCACCCTCCTCCTCTTTGGCCGTGAGACGAGGAGAGAAAGAGACCAAAAGCCTCTTAGCAACACAGACCCTTTGCTGCTGTTGCTGCTGCTACTGCTGCTGTTGCTGCTGCTGTTGCTGCTGCTGCTGCTGCTGCTACTGCTACTGCTGCTGCTTGGCCCTGGCTGGAGACATCTCACTACACCCAGGAGCAGCCACTTCCCCAGCTCTCCTCCTCCTCCTTCGCCGTCTCCTCCTCCACTCCCCCCCCTTTATTACCCTTTGTGTCATCCTCCACAGCTCCAGGGAAGGCACTCAAAAGTGGGGGGCAGGAAAGGTAAGTGTGTCTATGGGGGTTTCATTGCCTTCCTCTGGCTCTGACTTTCACTCCGGGGCAACAGTAGCACCAAACCACATACGCAGTGGAGCTCCGGGGTGGGGAGGGGGTGGTGCTGGGGGTGGGGGTGAAGGAGGGGTTGGAGTGGGGAGGGGTGTGTGAGGTGGGGTGCCCATCCTGTCAGGGAAGGAGGGGCACTTTTATTTTTATTTGCTGTTGTCAAAAGTGGTTTCTCTCCTCCAGCTAACATCTGATTGTGTCTTGCTCCAGTGGGGGAAAATACAAAAACAACCCCCTCCTTCCTCCAATGAGGCGCAAGGGAAAGAGACAGAAAGAGGCACACTTTCTAGATGTCAGTTTAAAAAATTCATTCGAGGAGCTTTTTCCTCCTTCCTCAGGAAAAGCTCCACTGCATTTGTTTCTGAGTGGGAAAATGTCGGGATCTGGATTGTATTGGAACTGCTTATCCATTTATAGACCAGAGTGTTTTCCTCTTTTGGTCCTATATGTGATTTGGATATTGACTTACTTCAGTGTTGGAAGACTTGATTGGTTTTTGCTTACGGTTTATTATTCCATTTTTTTTGTTTTTCTGACTTGTATAGAAAATTTCAAATTTTTAGTTGATAGAGGCCTTTGGTTAGATTTTGACTTGTATCACTGCTTTTTTTGTTAAATGTTTGTTTAATGTATCAGTATATAAAGTTCAAAGCTCCAAAATGCTTGAAGTTTAAATGCCACTGGTATTGTCTGTTCCTGCATGTGTTCCTGATACTTATTTTTATAAGATGAGAAATTAGCTGTTTTATAATTCATCTGGATTTTGTAATCTTTGTAACTTGTCTGAACTAGTAATCCCCTTTGAAAACTTTATGTTCTGCCTGCATGGAAGCCCAAACCTCTCCATCAATAGTTTGTTGGATTGGTACTACTCTCAGTTTTAACTGAATTATTTATTTACTGTTGTAAATTGAGATGAGCTTTTCATCTCTTGGGGTACTGAACCAAGTTGCTCACTATATGTGAAAGAATACAAATTTCTAAAATACATTTTCAAGAGCCAAAGGAATTATGAAGTTGTATTTAGTGTATTAATTGTAGTTATAGATTGTAAGGTAAATACAGATTTATGTTTATAGAATAAGGAAATTGATAAAAATCACTGTTCTCCATTTTTACTTGGCATGTTCTTAGTGAATAGCTTTCAAATTCAGCGCTGTATTTTATTTCACAAATATTAGAAGGTCTATTTCTGATGTAGGCCTTTTACTAAGGCCTATATTGGAAAGTGGTAGTTTGTTTCATTTATACATTTCTTTATTCTTTCCTTGAAGATAGATGCTCACATGCATGCATACACACACTCTCTCTCTCTGTCTCTCACACCCCCCCCTTTTTTTATCTTTGATTCCATAATTTATGTCAGCAAAAAATATTCTTCTCTAAAGCAGCAGTTTTGTGATCAGACTGGCAATATGAAAACAGCAATTTGATCGACTATAAAGGATCGAAGAAATATAAATCTAGAAGGTTATTTCACTTAAATATTGGAAAGAAATAATAATACTTTTAATTTTATTTTCCTGATGGTAAGCTAAGACATAACATGCTTATGTTTTAGTGACAGAAAAGCATTGTAACTGTAGAGATTTGGTCTGTAAAATTTTAATTACCAAGTGTGTGCAAAAGTAGACATTTAAACACAGGACATAAAAAAGCTATGTACCAGTAAGCAATATGGCCTTATTTTCCTTTTTACTATTACAAATTTGAACAGTTTCTTACCTTTCTCTGAGGTGTAATTGGTGCACCTAAGAAGATATGTGCCAAATTCAAGTTTTTCCAACCAATGTCAGTATTACTATTCCAGGTCACATAGTTCTTGTCCTTACCTTAAAACCTCTGCAACCTTAATGTAAGAGATAAGCAGTAGAATTATTGAAGTAATACATTTTAAGTTAAGTGCATTATGTAGATAATTGGGGTGGTAGTTGGTTCAGTAGACAGCTCAGTAAAAATATGTGGTCTTTAGTTTAAAATCTTTACTTATTGTTTCTATTTTCCTTTCACAATATTCTTTTCCCCACCACCGCAGGTTAATCCTTTATGGTTGAAAGATCCCAGACTTTGTCTAAGTTAGGATAATGATTTATGTTTAAAAAATCATTTATTATATTTTATCATGTGGTTTATGGGTTATTTTAAGTATTACAAGCTATTGATACTTTAGTATTATAATTTTTCAAATAGTGATGTCTTATTCAACTCTACTTATTACTGAGATCTTTTTTTTATTTGTTTGTTTGGGGGTTTTTTGGTTTTTTAGCTCACAGCAACCTCCAACTCTTGGGCTTTGGTGATTCTCTTGCCTCAGCCTCCTGAGTAGCTGGGACTACAGGCATCTGCCACAACACCCGGCTATTTTTTTTTGTTGTTGTTGTTGCAGTTTGGTCAAGGCTGGGTTTGAACCCGCCACCCTTGGTATATGGGGCCGGCACCTTACTCATGGAGCCACAGGCGCTGCCCCGAAGTTCAGAGGTTTTGAGTAAGTTGCTCAGGGTGCTAAGGCCTATAAGTGGGCAAAGCAGGGACCTAAGAACTTGGGTCTTTTGATGCTCATATGATACACTACTTTATTTTCCTTTGGCAGATTAAAGTGTGATGGATAATTCTGTGTATAGCATTTAAGGGTTTTATATGGAGGCATGTTCTTCTAAGAATATCAAGATAAATAAATAGCTTTATAAGTCAGAACTTTGTCCATTTATAATTCACTAATTTATTGATTTTTTAAAGAATACTAATTTCACTTATTGTAGACTTACTATTTTGAGAGTTATCCAACTTCCTCTAATGCTTATTATTTCCCTTTTACTTCCAATTAATCAGGAAATAACACTTCTTAATCTTGTATTAAGGTCCCATATTTATAAGAAGAAACAGAATGCCTATTGTACTATAAGTGCTTACTTGTGATTTTTGCTCTATGAACTACTTCACAACACAGATTTTTGTCTTATTAGTACTCATATAACTGATTCTCACCACAAGTAGTATGCCCAATTAGTTATTTCTCATAATCCATATTAGTTTTAGCATTAAGCATATTTGAATTTCTTTGCTCTCCTATGTGGGATTCTTTTCCTCTATTCTTTTTTCCTTTCCTCTTTGCTACAGTTTTCACTGCCCTTAAAATTTTTTTTCTCAAGAATTTTTTTTTACTTTCTACTATTGCTCACATTTTTTCAGATTAACAGCCAAATTAAATACTGAAACAATGGAGTATCCAAAAAGTAAGGACATACTTCCACCTGATCCTTATAAAATTAGACAAAGCGAATTATTTTGAATAAGTGATGATCAAAAAAATTGCACTTAAAAATATACTAGTAAATAAATGTTCAAGATGTATTTAAATTTCATTTCATTGATTGGTACAATAGGTTGTTGGAATGATTAGGCCGCTTTTACCAGCTCTATAAATCAACTGTTATTTAGGTGACATGTTTCCCTGACTTTGTTTTTTTGGTCCTTACCCAGACAATTATCAACTTTCCAGTTTTCTATGGATATGAAGATTTACTCCTAGTCATCAGTGGGACCCCATGAAGTCAGCCAGAAAACCTATGTCCAACTTATGTATCTTTTCAAACTTGTCTGGATTTTTTAATGTATGTGCAAAAACAGATTGTACTTAACTATTCATGAAACATCTATTGATCCTCTACTCTTGTCAGGCACTGTGCTAGGCATTTGAAATCAAAGATGGTCCCTGCAGTTTAATCTGAAGAGATATCTTAAATGTGTTCCGCAAGTGTATTGATCGTGTCTTTATTTTGGTGTTTCATCCTAAATAAATTTTTATATTAACTAAATGGATAATGTTAGGTGGAAAAATGCATGTTTAAGAAAGATATTGCTGTATTTTATTAAAGTCATTAGAAAAAGATAAGGACAAATTTTTTACTTAATACTATATTCTAGGGATTTCTATTCTGTATATAGTTTACTCATTTTAGACCATGAAAATAGTATGTGGCTACCATTGCTGGATTTGTATTGCTAAATATATTTCTTTTAAGATGACCAACACTGTTTCTTAAATTATCTCATTAAATTTTTCTCCCTAAAACCAAAAACCAAACTCTCTACACTTAAATGGTTTTTATTTCTCAAAATTTTACTTTTTTACATTTCATATAATAGGTTATTCATCATGGTTCACTGGAAGACATTGCACATTTTCATTTTGAATTTTCAAATATTTTCTACCACGTTTGAATCAAATCAAACATAAACAGCATGACTTAATCATTGCACAATAATTAGTATACTTTAGGAATTTAGAAATTTTTAATATATGATAGATATATTATTCCTAGATTCTTATAAACAGCTTCCAAATTCAATTTTGTGAAGGCAAAAAGTGGAAACCTAATAAACACATGTATATGTAAAAAAAAAAAAAACTCCCAAATTGTAGTTCAAAACCATTTGTAATTTCTAATCTTTATTAAATGATATTATATCTATAGCTTTAGTAAAATAAGTTGGAAGTTTCTCACTAGATGGATGCTGCAATACCAAAAACTTCTACCACTATTCCTATCATGGCTTTCATTTGTATTTGAAAAGTACATTAGAAAGAAAGATACTTATTTCACTTTGCCTTCCTTAAAGTATACCTTTGACAATACTATTGACTCACAATTGAAAAGAAAGAGGGTATTCCTTTGAGGGTGCAGTATCTTGTGAAGATAAATAGACTCCTGAGTGGTAAATTCTGATTTCTTCATTCTTAAATTTCTATTTTAGTAAAATCATAGTTACTGTTTATTATTAGTGCCCAGCACTGTGATAAGTGTATCAATCCCAGTCCTGTGAATATTGCATTGAGGTACAAATGAGGAAGCTGATTAACCAAACAGCATTTTATCATTATTTATTAGTAATGTACTCTATCACATTAAATTCATGACACTTTCTAATTCAAAACACAATCACAGTAAAGAGTTCTTATCAATCTGTACTATGGTAAGCATTAGTAAAATCACAGTCCCAGTAGTTTATTGATAGCCTGAAGGAAAGTTTCTGAAAGTTTACAAAGACCAAAAAAAAAAAAAAAAAAATAAGTCTTTTATAAGGAACATAGATACAGACCAAAGTTTTATGTGCAACTTTTAAAATACAGAGGGTGTCAAAAATGTGTACACATTTTAAGGAAAAGCCTGTATTAAAATTGTAATAATATATACTAAAAATGAAAGAGGAATACAAGTCATGTTGAGCACTTCTTGATGTATACTGATAACAAAAGATAAAAACATGTATACAGTTTTTTGGTGCCTTCTGCATATGTGTACATAAGGTCAGGCTTCTCTTTGTATGGCCCAAAATGACATTTGGGTCTTTTATCTTTTGAACTCTTTAACTTGCATGCTAAATTTAAATTTAGTGGGAGTTACATAAAGTTTGGAGGGTCCACCAATTTGTTATCCAATGAGTATTTACTAGGATTTTATATACTGATGTGTTGATAGCGAAAACCCTTTAAACAAAGGGGAGTTTTCTGTTTAATGGTTTGGCATATGTACATTAACTTCTGGACTCTATTTTTGTAATTACTACATAGATAGGATTAAGTTTACTATACTCTTTTTAGTGCTGTTTAAAGTCAGAAATAATTTTATATAAGAAAGATGAACTTGTTGAATTTTCTAGGTGCCTAAATTAGTTCATAGTTGTTCTTAAAAACAGCTACTGAATTAAAATACTTTTTGACCTAGCTAACTAGAGTTGATTTTTTACATCCTTCACTTTGCAGAAAAAAGAGCTATTAAATTTTTTTTCTTTTTTTATGTCCATCCTAAATAAATAGGGTTTCCTATTATAAGCTTACACAGGTTGAACATCCCTAATACAAAAATTCAAGTAGCACTAAAATTTGAAATTTTTTCAGCGTCTACTTGGTGCACAAAGGAAAGGCTCATCTGAGTATTTTGGATTTTGAATTTTTTGGATTAGTGATGGCTCAGTGAATATGTAATGGAAATATTCCAAAATCCAAAAAAATCTGAAATCCAAAACACTTTTGGTCTCAAACATTTTGAAGAAGGGATACTCAACCTGTATTGACTGTGTCATCCTATGAGTATTATGCCAGTGCATTATAGCCTGCAGAGTTTGGAAACACTTTTAAGTGCTGAAGAAATATTCTATACTATCTATTATACATGAAAAAGTCAAGTTTTTTGAAAAGAGTTCTTCTCAGAATAATGTGAATAATTAGTGAGATAAAATAAGTTTATGGTTGCAGATAATTTTCTTAAATCACCTAAAGGTAATTCAGTTAAAATTAAAGAGTCTTAAGTCTTTAGGATTTCTGTCTGAGGTATTTCTATATCACGTAATATCTCAGAATAACTCCTCAAAGAGACAAGATGAGGACCAGACTTAACATAGGTTATATCTTCTAACTTAGCTGGACACAATGGAAAAGAAAATCACCAGTGACATTGAACCTTTTGTAAAGCTTATCCTTTTGATTCAAAGTTTTGGCAGATTTTGAGTCCTTATTTAGGTTGACCTATATAACCTTTTCTTAGAGAACTTGTAATTAAATTCTATGATATTGGATAGATTATTAAAACACATTAAAGGACTAAAGTGAGCTATATATATATCAGTTGCCAATGTTGGAAGGGTGAGAAATTGTTGTATATTCATGCTTCACTCAGTTCTTTTGCCAAACAACTAAGGCTCAAGTGATGAGAGGAAAATTTTCTTTATGATGCTAGTATGGCAACTTAGATTCTTGTGTAGCTTTTTAAAGAAATTTAATGTCTGCATCTCCAAAGTTAGAAGTAAACCCAAAATGTTTCTTAAGACTGACGGAGTACTAAATTGTGTTTAGATTTATCCTTTTATTCACAGCTATTATTTTTTACACCCATCAACACAGAAGTATCTACTTAGTCCATTGGCCATTGATTAACTTAATCCATATACTCTTAATATTATATTTAAATATATCTGACATAATAGCTTATATTGTATCAGTACACCCATGGTTGTTGGGAAGAGCTCAACAAAAGAAAATAATGATTTTCAAATAGTTTTGTTACTTGTGGTATACTGATCTAAAAAACGTCTGCTATGTATGATAAAAAGAATTTTTGTTTATTTGGAAAGTTAAACATAAAGTTGTTCATTAATTAATTTTAAGTGACATCCAGATATTTAGAACATCATATACATGTCCATGTAATAACAGAAATTTAGAGGCTATTTTTTTTTAGCATTTTTCCAAAATCATTTTCCTTCCATATTTGTCACATTGGAGTTTATGCTGAGGATTTCTTGGCCATTTTACAGACTGTAATCTAGTTAAAAGGTTTGTTTATGCTTCCCTTCTCTGTTCTGCTGATGGTATTAGAATGCAGGCCAGAGCCAGACATCTAACTGTTTATAACATTCAAACTGCAGTTAAAGCCACAGTGTTCAGTTTACTGAATATCAGAAAGATAATACTAGCTACAAATATCTCGAATAATAATGGCAATGACTTTGTGTAGTCTGACCACTCCTAAAAATATGTTTTTTCATTTAAGTTCTATTAACTTTTAATTCTTTCATAGAAGTATAAAATGAAGCTTATTTTTTACTAGAAGTAATACAGTACTTTCCTTTAACAATTTCTTTTGGTAATAATAAAACCCAAAATCTTATATTATTGTATATCATATTTAAATAGTATAGCTTAGTTGTTTTAAAATTAATAAATGTATAGTAGATGTTACTTTTTAGTTCATTTGAATCTTCTTTCCAGCTTGAAGAACATAGCAACGTGTTGCCTATTAGAAAATAAAACTAAGTCACATTACTTCAGTGTTCTTATGATATGAAAGGAGTCTAGGTCCACATAACAGATTTTATTTTTTATTTATATTTAGTTTTTTTTTTTATTTTTGCAAATTAATATGAGGGTACAATTTTTAGGTTACATTGTTCTCATTCCAGGATAAAGTTCTATTTGTAGAAAAGCCCCTTGCCCAGCGGGCCTGTTATACACCCTCACAGTGTGCACATTAGGGTGAGATCCTGCCTCATACCTTCTCTCCTTCTACCAAACGTCCTCCTTCCTCCCCATTCACATAACAGATTTTAATACAATCATATTACTTTTCTGGGCTTCTATTCTTGCTATTTTAAGTATATTGGTAAACAGTTCTGAATGCTGTTTTTCCCCTAAAGATATTAAGTATTCTTTTCAAACATTTCTTTAATAGCTTCTCTGTTTTCACAAAGTTTACTTTGGGCAGTTAGAAAGTGACTTGTATATGTGTTTGATTTTTTTAATTAGCAGGTAAATTTGCTATCTTTCACCTCTTTTTTTGTAAAACTGAATTTTAAACCTTGATTGGCTAAATGTATACATTCAACTATATATACATATTTTTATTGAAATCTAAATTAGTATCAGGTATAAACTACATAGCTTGATACAGAGTAAAGCTTGTCATACTAATCTAATCTTACCAGAATTAAAAAGCTAGACATTGGGGAAAGAATAAGGATATAATCTATCCTAATTTTTAAATATTTTGCTTTTTAGTGAAAAATGCACTTCTCACTATCCTGAAAAGTATACATGAGCATTGGTGGTGGTAAAAATGTCAGTTATTAAGTGGTAGGCAGTCAGTTCAGTCCAAGATAAGATACAATATGTGGGCCTAAGATAAACTTGTATTATTTTAATCAATGATCCAAATTATGTTCACTCAAAACATGGATGGCATAGTCACTTTACATTTCTGTAATGTTTTCTATATTCAGGTGTACTGGTTTGAATGGAGGACAAAAATAAAACAGAAGGTTTAGAGACTTAAGTAGTTTTTTAAGTGACTGAAACATGTACTTGAGAAACACTTTAAGAACCTTTGTAAAATAACATCAGACTGAGTGTGTAAATATGCCTAGTAAAGAAGCAATTAGAATTCTGTAGAGTTAATCACAGTGTGCTTTTAAGGAGGACATGAGTTAATCAGGGTTTAGAAGATAGATTTGAGGTTGTCACAGAACAGGGTAATTCAGGTAAAGACAAAGCTTTCAATGGGATGAGGAGATTGGGAAGCTTATTTTTACTACTTTGAAAGCTAGGATTAAGATTCAGAGTAACCTGGTAAATTAGGGAAGTGTGTAGAAATAATGTGTACTACCTTTACATTTATGTTTTTCAAATTTATTTTTCTAAAATGTAGATCAGAAAAGATATAAGCTCAGAAAGGGGGAGAAATAACTTGTACATGTGAAGGGAAAATAGTGTATTCTGAATATGAATAACTTTAACTATAATTAAAGCAGAAAAATATGCAGAAATGCTGAGTGTTTTTTTTGTTTCATCATCAAATATTACACAGGTTAATCCTTAAGATCAGTAATAAACGATACACAATTAAAACTACGAATCTTATATTTAAATAAATGCTAAAAGTAACAAAAGGATATGGCTGTGTAGCCCATCCCATCTACCCCTACCACCAGAAATTGATATTTTTTTCTTCTGAAAACTGGCAAGGTTAGGCAGTTCTACCAAATGTGGCTTTGTATTTTGTTTTTAGATGAAAATTCATACTGATTTTTTTCTATGTGGTGGTTGTTTGTTATCTCTTTTTTACCAATGATTTGCCAGGGTCTTTTGTCAACAAATACCTTTTCTGTGCTCATTGGATCAGTGAAAAAAATAGACATGGGTCTTGGTCTTCTGGAACTTATATCCTAGAGATAGAGGAGGATATTAAATAATCATATAAATAAACGAGAAGTTGGAACTATTTCTATTAGTATGGCGAGGTTCATGATGTTTAATGTGAAGACTTTAAGGAGAATTTAGCTGTTCCGTGGGATCAAAGGAAACTTATGTTTGAAGAAGTGACTATTAAGCTGAGATCTCATGTAAGAGTTATCATGATCAAGATGGAGAAAAGAGTTTTCTGGAAAGAAGGAATAGAACGTACAGAGGTCCTGAGAGAAGAAAGAGCATACCATGTTAAACAAAGGTCAGCTTGGCAGAAGTCTGGAGCCAAAGCGTGCATGGCAGAAGGTGATGCCCAGGAGCTGCATGGGAGCCAGACTGCAGGCTAAGCACTTCTTTATTCTTAAGGTCAATATTTAAACTTAGACTGATATTCTTTATGTTCAAGGGAAAAAATGCTTTACAATTAGTTATAAAAGGGTTGTGTTAAAAGAGTTCAATTTTATTTCAATTTAAAGAGCATAGTTATTCTTCCCATAGAATCACGGTTATAACGTCAGGTCTCGTAAAAAGCCTTTTTAACGCAGATGATAGCTAGAAACTGGTGAACATAGTATCCTAAACATAACTAGGTAGAAATTAGAAAAAAAAAGAATTAAAAGGCATTAAAAATGATGTCTGTATATATTCAAAAGAGAATGTCCTAGTATGATTGACTAATCTGTGAATAATGAAGAAAATGAAAAAGCCTACTTCAAGTGTACTAGGCTGGTTTAGGAGATCAGAACAAATGATGGTAAGGGAAATAGCCAGTTGAACAACTTGAGAAAGCCCTCAACTTATACCCATATACAGGACAGTGTGATATCTGAATAAACCAAGATAGAGGGAGGGTAAAAGGCATCACATTCACAAATTGTTCTGAATCTAGTGCATGTTTGTGTCAGTTATTAGAATGTAAAAACAATTTAGAAATTCTTTTTTGTACTGTTAAGAAATGTAGGATTCCGGCTCGGCGCCTGTGGCTCAAGTGGCTAAGGTACCAGCCACATACACCTAAAGTGGCGAGTTCGAATACAGCCCAGGCCGCCAAACAACAATGATGGCTGCAACCAAAAAAAAAAAAAAAATAGCCGGGCATTGTGGCAAGTGCCTGTGGTCCCAGCTACTTGGGAGGCTGAGGCAGGAGACTAGCTTGAGCCCAAGAGTTGGAGGTTGCTGTGAGCTGTGATGCCATGGCATTCTACCCAGGGGGACAACTTGAGGCTCTGTCTCAAAAAAAAAGAAAAGAAAAGAATGTAGGATTCCAATGAGACAACTTTATTTTGGCTGTGTTTAGGATTAATTCATACAGTTAGAGTGATTATAAACTACCATGTGACATTAACTACTTTTAGGCCATGATTTTAGCCTTGAATATATTGGTATATCTCACTTTAAAGGTGATTTAATGATGAAGTTGAAGAAGTTTAATTTTTAATTATTTTCCATTTAACTTATAATATTATCAATAAATTTTCTTTAATTCATGTTGATCTTAAGTTTTAGACCACTTTGGACACCAGTTTCTGTCTGTATTAAGTAATTAATGTCTAATCAATAACTAAAGGTTCAAGAAATACCAAAAATATGAAGAGCATTATAAACAATAATGAATGGATGGAAGGACTTTTATTAAGGAAGAAAATGACAAAGATGTATTAAATTGTAAAAAAGAGGGAAAAAAATGTGTAAGCATTTATTGAATAAAAAGGGTGCATCAGGTCGGCGCCTGTAGCTCAAAGGAGTAGGGCGCCAGCCTCATATGCTGGAGGTGACGGGTTCAAACCCAGTCCTGGCCAAAAAAGAAAAAAAAAGGGTGAATCATACTATTGTTTGATAAATTCTGACAATGCACCACATTGAAGATAAAATACACTTCATCAAGTGATTTTAATCTTTCTGGCATTCTCAGGTGTGGCAGACCATGCTTTTAAAGCAGATTAATGTCTAAAAATAAGAACATACAACTCTTCTGAATTTCTAAGAGTGATCACTGACACTTATTGAGTATGTAGTTTGTGTCACTTACTAAGCATTTTATAGACATTATCTTATTTAATCTTCTTAACAACCAGAAAAAAAAAAAAAAACACTTTAAGGAATCCACTTCAGGAAATGTCTCTTCACATTATTGCACAGCTTATAAACACCTATCCAAAAATGTATGTAAAGAATTTAAATGTGAGACAGATATAATTTTATTTTATTGCAGTCTTACAGCTTTGAAGAATAGAGATGACATTTGCCCTTAAATACGGAACATATCAGTATTTTTCTGTACTTTTCTACTTATTATAACACTCACAGATGATCAATGATAACCTGTATACCCTTTTTATTAATAGATGACAAACTTTAGAGCTTTCAGAGAAAATTTTTGCATTTAAACAGTAGCTCCAGGCAACGCCTGTGGCTCAGTGAGTAAGGCACCGGCCCCATATACTGAGGGTGGCAGATTCAAACCCGATGCCAGCCAAACTGTCACAAAAAAATAGCTGGGCGTTGTGGCAGGCACCTGTAGTCTCAGCTACTCAGGAGCCTGAGGCAAGAGAATTGCCTAAGCCCAGGAGTTGGAGGTTGCTGTGAGCTGTGACGTCACAGCTCTCTACTGAGGGCAATAAAGTGAGACTCTGTCTCTAAAGTAAACAAAAACAAAAAAACAGTAGCTCCATATCCTGGATGTTATCATACACAACCTAGTGAACTGTGACGGTTCTGAACTTTAGTTCCTTTATTAGTAAAATTAGTTTAGTGATGTATATCTCAAAGTTGTGACCATTAAATGATAGAGTGTATATGAAGTCCTAGCATACTGTGGACATTTTACTAAAAATTGCTTTCCTTTCCTTTCCCATCTCTGCTTCTATTATAATAACCATGTTTTAGAATATTTCTAAAAGTGCATTATATATTAAGAATTTTTCTTTGTCCCTTTTTAAAAATAAAATTATCTACTAATTCTAGAACTATTTTAAAGCTTTCCTGATTTGTACCTAAAGACCTGATCAACTTCATTTTTATGCTGTTCTGTACTTTGCCAATAAAATGAACAACTATAAATGTTGAGGAAATCAGATGGCAGAGAAATTTGAATAAATGCTCACACTTGATTGATGTAAATATTCTACTTAGCTTACAGTATTGCTTTCAGTGATTATTGTCATTAAGTGAACAAAAGTGTAAAATGTTTTTTTACTTGTTTTAGATTTCCTTGTGTTAAGTAGGCAATATTGCAAAAAAGTAGAGTGTGGACTCTAATACCAGACTAGATTCAAATCTCTATGCTACTGCTTTCTGGCTTTGGGATGTTCTGTGCCTTGATCTCCTCATTAGTAAAATGGGCTTCATAATTGTGCCTATGACTCCAGGGTTATTTAATGAGTTTAGTTATATAGAATGGTTTTAAAAATGCCTGGCATATGCTAAGTGAGAAAAAAGTGTTAGCTATTATGGTATTTATGTGTGTCGTTTGTATATTAGTTGTAAAAGAAATGTGACTAGTATGTTTTGTTAAGTTTCTTAACTTGGTCATTTTTAATTTAGTAGAATAAAACCAATTTAGTTTAATTTGCAGTTCTTTCAAGAGTATGTCAGATGTTTATAGGGTGTCTTATGTTTGCCAAATTATTTTTTTAAGTTAATCTTATTGTTGAAGGAGATAGTGGGGAAATATCCTCATTATTTCTCTTTTTTTTTTTTTCTGGAGACAGAGCCTCAAGCTATCTCCCTGAGTAGAGTGCCATGGCATCATAGCTCATAGCAACCTCCAACTCCTGGGCTCAAGCGAGTCTCCTGTCTCAGCCTCCCAAGTAGCTGGGACTACAGGCACCTGCCACAATGCCCGGCCATTTTTTGGTTGCAGCCATCATTGTTGTTTGGCGGGCCTGGGCTGGGGATTCGAACCCGCCACCTCAGGTGTATGTGGCTAGCGCCTTAGCCGCTTGAGCCACAGGCGCCGAACCCTCATTATTTCTCATAAAGAAACTGAGACATGCACAGAGTTTATGACCTTTTAAAGTATTGCAGTAAAAAAGTCCGTAGAAACACTAAAATTGGAGTCTAAAATAACCCTGTGACAGAATGTTGAACCCATATCTAATCCTTATTGAGAATTCAAACAAATCTATTTATTAGTTGGCAAAGTAAATGTTAAAGTTGTATTATTCTGTTCTTTAAAACTTGTATTGGTTCATGTCACCTTTGGATTTGTCTACTTAATTAAGGTTGATTCATTCAAAGATGACATGAAAATTTGCTCTAAATGGGAGTAGACTAAAGTCTATTTTGTATTGGGCTAGCTAACCCTTAAAATATTTTAGAGTTGAGTATCTTTTATAGCTATCAAGTGACTTTTACCCCTTTGATGAACTAAGTCAAAAACTCCTTCCTTATTTCTCACATTATTAGTACCCCAGTACTATGTAATATGAGTTCACCGTGCTTTTGTATGCTATCCTAGAAACTTAACTGTCATTTTTAACATTTTGTTTTTGTGAACAGTGATCTCAACTTTCAAAGAATAAATTGTGCAATGAAGTTTTGAAAAGCACTGGATTTACAAGGTGAACTGTATTTAAATTTTTTTGACATTTTAGAGAACATTTAAAATAGGTGTGTTTTTAGTTTGTTTTGGTTAAGAATAAATATTGTATAGTATATATTATCCATAGTATCTATTATCCATAGTTTGTAAGAAACTGATAATCAGCTCACACCTATAATCCCAGTACTTTGGGAGGACAAGGCTTGACCCCAGGAATTCAAGACCAGCCTTAGCAGCATTACCAGACCCTGTCTGTACAAGAATGTAAAAATTAGCCAGGTATGGCACATGCCTATAGTTCCAGCTACTTGGAAGGCTGAGGCAGGATGGTCACATGAGCCCAGAAGGTTGAGGTTGCATAGAGCTGTGGTCATGCCATTGCACTCTAACAAAGGCAACAGTAAGGAGGGAGGGAAGAAAGGGAGGAAAACAAGGAAAGGAATGGGAAAGAAGAGAAGAAAAAAGACAGTTTGGGGGATTCCAAAAATAATAAGCCGTGACAGTCAAAAAACTCAGAACTCTAAGATAGAATTATAAGTGACTACTAGACAGAGAAGTAATGGAGAGTGTCTAATTTTAAATGTGATTTATATTCATAGTTGTTTAGGAGGTAGAGTTTATACAGGGTGTCCATAAAGTTCATCTGTTTTAAATTGTACATAAACTTCATAGAAACCCTGAATAAAAGCAGAATGAATTTTCTCTTTGAAAGTAACAGACAAGGCCGGGCTTGGTGGCTCATGCCTGTAATCCCAGCACTCTGGGAGGCTGAGGCCAGTGGATTGCTTAACCTCACTTTCAAGACCAGCCTGAGCAAGAGCAAGACCCCGTTTCTAAAAAAAAAAAGAAGTTGAGTGTTGTGGCAGGTGCCTGTAGTCCCAGCTGCTTGGGAGGCTGAGGCAAGAGGATCACTTGAGCGCAGGAGTCTGAAATTGCTGTGAGCTATGATGCTGTGGCACTCTACCAGGGGCAAGAAAGTGAGACTCCTGTCTCAAAAAAAAACGGAGAGAGAGAGAGAAAAAGTAACAGACAAAACTTAAAATTTTGTATGCCACTCTAATAATTGCAAACATTTTTGGAGATTTTCACATAAAGGTTACTTTTATCTTAGAAAACTATACAGAAATAATCCTGTATTGTTTTCAGTAACAAAGTATTAACTGGATTCAGATACACAATGTCCCTCTTATTTTTTCACATTGAAAAATATTTCAGTGTTCTAAAGTTCTGTAGAACTTACTACAGAATTTTAAAAAAACCTTTTTTAAAATTTTCATATATTTATTCTGCATAGACCCATGAAACCTAATCACCCAACAACCCAGTTTGAAAACTTGTAGTATTTTATAAATCCTGATGTGATTACACCACTTTAAATTTTTAGAAAAAATTTCAAGTTATCCTTAAATATACTTCTATGAGGTTATGACTAGTGAAAGGATTATTCTCTTTAAATGAAACACTTATGGACATTTTAGACAATTATTAAGGCTAACATCAACTGCGAAGAGACATCAAATCCTGAGTAAAAGGAATAGTAATATTTTCATATGCAGAAATTTTTCTTAAAGAGAAAAAGCATATGTTGTACGTACATACTGCATTTTTCTAAATGCAGTTAGAAAAAGAGAGACCTAGGACTTGAGAAACAGTCTCAGGTTTTTCATAGTGGTGCAGAAAGGCGTAAATACTCATCATTTAGTTACTAATTTTACAAATACTAAATACTTGCAATATGCCAGGTATTTAGCTATGAATTAGGTAGTGTAAGTTCATGGAGCTTATAGTGCTAGTGAAGACCATACTAAAGAAATGTTACTAAGAGTGATATACCAAACAGTTCTTTTAGATATTTATAAAATGGAAATACAAGTTGAGTTTTAAGGCAGATATAATAATAAGGGTGTGTAATTTTTCATTCTTTCAATTTTCTTGATAAGGAAATAGAGATTTGGGAAAGGTCTTTTAACCAAACTCATATAGTATGCGCTATATCTGGGACCTAGGTCCCCTGCCTCCTAGTTTATTTGTATCTGCCTGTGAAATTAAGCCAGAATCTTCAAGAAGAAAATCAGAAAGTTGGATCAGCAATTTTGTATTTTAATCTAGTTAATATAATATGAGGAATTTAATGCTTTTTTAATTTAAAAAAAATTTCTTTTGGTTCTATTTAGCATTTATTGGATCTATCAGAATTTTGTAAGTCAATACTTGTACCAAATTCTGAAAAGGGAGCACAGTGTCCCTGGAAGCCAGGTATGTTGATACTGTGGTTCCTACATCTCAACTCTACAAAAACTTCTCAGGTTTATACAGTTTATTCCTCAGTAAAGAAAGTTGTTTCCTTTACTTACCTTGAATATATACAGCAACTATGCTTGTTGTTAGAAGAAAGGAAATCTGAGGATATTAGAGAATTAAGGATATATTTCTTTTGGGATGATTTGATCCAACACTGGTTTGAAATTCTGTTACTGTGGAGCAATCCTGGCCATATCCGATAAGAAAGACTTCATAACAAAGTCGAAAGGGTATCTCAGTGACATTGAAGATTTTGACTACACTAATGACTAAATATTTATAAGAAAGGCAATTTTATCTTTGTTTCTATTAAAATTTTTTAATTTGGTTTTTGCTATTACTATTTAAGTCATTCCAGATTGACAGTGCTGGTAGTTTTTTGTTTTTTTTTCTAAAGGATATTAAATAGAAAAACTAAGTACACACCCTACTAAATTACTTTGACTCAGGGACCACAAAGCACAATTATAGGATCACACTTTGAGAAGTAAATAAACTGTTCCAAAGTTGAGTCTGCAAAGCTAGACATAGTAACAACAGGAAACATCCCACCTACAATGCATATGGCAAAGGAGAAAGATAGTGCAGCTGACAAAAATAATAGCTGGGAGTTAAAAGCGAGCACTTAGCTTTACAATCTTACTTAGTTGTGTTATTTCAAAAATAAAGGTAATCTTTCTGTAAGATACAATGTGGTGATAATAATGTATTTAAATTCATAAGAAAAAATTTTCAGTATCCCACTTAATATCTTCATATTATTTATAGTTAGGGTATAACACCTCTTGTATATTTTAAACTTCTATTATTTTTCTAATATTTACTTGTGGTTTTGTCTCCTAGGGACATATACTATTTTTACTTCATTATTACTGTGCCTAATTTAAAGAAATTTATCACATGAAAAACTGAGCATGCAAAGTTTGTTAAGTAAATGGTTAAAAGGTTTCACTGAAGAATTTCTCTAAATCAGTGGTTCTCAACCTTCCTAATGCCGCAACCCTTTAGTATAGTTCCTCATGTTGTGGTGACCCACACACATGAGGAGCGGTGTCTCGTTTCCTAAGACCATCAGAAGTATGTGTTTTCAGATGGTCTTTAGGTGACCCCTGTGAAAGGGGAAAGGGTCGCTCACAGGTTGAGAACTGCTGCTCTAAATAGAAAGCTTTTTTTATGTACCTAAGTGTTAATAAAGTTACTTCCAACCCTCGCCTAAAAGAAACACAAAACTCAAGATTTTAGAAGTCACTGTTGCTTAAGTAGTAATCAGAAATGAGAGTAAATCAGGGTGGGCACAGTGAGTCATGCACACAATCAAGGCATTTTGGAAGGCCCTAGGATAGAAGATCACTGGAGACCAGAATTTTGAGACTAGCCTCTGGCAATACAACAAGACCCTATTTCTAAAAAAATTAAAAAGTAGCTGAAGTTGATGGTACACTCCAGTAGTCCAGTTACTGAGGAGGCTGAGGCAGTAGGATCTTTTGAGCCCAGGAGATCAAGGCTGCATGATAACACTGCACTCTAGCCCAGGCAACAGAGCAAGACCCTGTCTCAAAAAGGATTAAAGAAAAGTCATTTCTGAAATTTTAATTATAAACTATTGAAAAATTACTCTGCACATAGAAACATCATCTGCATCTAACTTCTGAATATATTCTGAATATATACTTACTTATTTTTTATTTATCTTTTTTTTGTTGTTGAGACAGAGTCTCGCTATGTTGCCTCTCAGTAGAGTGCTGTGGTGTCATAGCTCACAGCAATCTCCAACTTTTGGGCTTAAGAGATTCTCTTGCCTCAGCCTCCCAAGTAGCTGGGACTATAGGTGTCTGCCACAATGCCCAGCTAATTTTTTGTTGCAGTTGTCATTATTGTTTAGCTGGCCCAGGCTGGGTTTAAACACTGCAGCCTCCATGTATGTGACTGATGCCATAACCAGTGTGCTCCAGGCACCGAACCCTGAATATATTCATTTTATCAAATAAGTTTATATGTGGTTTGGTTTCATTATTTTTGAGATTAGATTATAGTTTAAATGAAAATGGTAGGTGGAGTAAGGAGTTACATATATCACTATTTTAAGGAGCTGCATGTTAAAATGACATTAGTCAATAGCAGTTAAGCACAAGAATACTGGCCTGTGATTAGTGTTTTGAAATATTTGTTACTTAGTTTGAGAAAAAGTGATTTTGGGAACACTGGCACATATTTCTGCTTCTAATGTAGTCGAAGTGAATTGAAATAAATGTAATACTAGGCTACTCTGTTGTAATTTGATGTTTAATATTTGAAGCATCTTACTGGTAGGGTAGTATCTTTTCTCAATTCTTAAAAATTCTAAATAAAATCATATTAAATCTGAACACTTATAGTATATGAACAGAGTGGAATACTAGCCCTTGGATTCTCTGATTTTATGTTTCTGTTGTCTAATTAAATAAAACTAAGAATTATTTTCATGTATATTTTATGGCATTTATAATCATCATTAATTCATAATTAGGAAAATTTGTGAATAATTGCTATAAATGACAAGAGGCCAACTTTTTTGCTTTATTTATCCTAACTCCCAGTTTTAATAACACGCAGAATTTAGTCTTTGTTTTGTATATATATACACACATATATATGTATGTATATCCATTATTTCATTGATTACTTACCCCATCCTTAGCAATTAGACATATTAAAGCAATAGTTTTTGTTTGTTTTTGCATATAATTTCTTTCTCCTAGCTCTAGGATCGTCATTCTTGACTCCAGATACATGGTAAAATCATGCAGGACCAGCTACTGATTTTTAAATCAGAATCTTTGTGGTAGAATTTTATTTTTAAAACCCCCCTTGGCTCGATGCCTGTGGCTCAATCGGCTAAGGCGCCAGCCACATACACCTAAGGTGGCGGGTTCAAATCCCCAGCCCCGGCCCGCCAAACAACAATGATGGCTGCAACCAAAAAATGGCCGGGCGTTGTGACGGGCCCCTGTGGTCCCAGCTACTTGGGAGGCTGAGACAG